>SKCR01005859.1:0-128359 GCA_019454045.1 Zanthoxylum bungeanum | reverse complement strand
CGTGATGACTCATAATCGACCCAGGACTCAATGACTTCCTTGACTGCAATTGGGGCGATCCTCTGTCTTCAAAGTCTTCCCTGAAATCCTGCTGGCTTAGTATGACTGCTACTGACCTGCAAAACTAACAAACTGTTGTGGTGTGAGTCATAATGACTCAGTAAGTAACCATGCTCATAACTTGAACGTACAAACACATACAAAGTCTAAGTTATGTTTCTGTATTAACCTGAGTTGTTTATAAAGCCATTAAAGCATTTTCAAAGTTTGAATTAACCATATAACTCTTATCCATTTTATTTCCATATTACTTGCTACTAGTCTTTCTAACTATTTAGCAAAGCACAAACTGTATTATTGGTCTTTTATCTGTCCACAAACATACTTTAGCTTCTCTTTGTTATTTTCATTTACAAACATATTACTTGTTATTGATCCTTTTATCTGATTACTCATACTTTAAATCATGTTTACTATTTATATTTTCACACATCTATAACATACGCATCAAGTCTCTACATTATTAATAATCATATCAAAATCCATCACGATTTTGTTGTGCTAATCTAATAACTTCTTACTTTCCTGCTCTTTAACTTCTCTTTGCTAATTAACCTAAGCAATTATTATAGCTTTCTTACTTTTATCTTTTTTTTTTTTGAAATCTCACCAAATTGATTCTACTAAAATATTATTTCTGAAAACATTTAATCCACTATCACTAATCATGTATACATGCATAAGTAATCATTGCAACATGTTCTAGCATTCTTACAATATGTTCTTTCTAAGTAAGCATACAACTCATACAATCATCATTGATACATATACATTTAAATAAGATCATGCTACTATGCACTTGTACTCTACAAAATGTTACTTCTATATGAACATGCTACACACAAAGTCAACCATATATGCATACTGATGCAGGCATGTCATTATGTATTTATGACAATTATATGCTTTAAAATGATAACCAGAATGTATGATCTTTAACATGTAATATTATTTAGAAAATACTTCTTGAAAACCCTTTTCTGGAAAACTGTTTTATAAAAACTGTTTTCTGAAACTCTATCTGAAAATCTCTTTATAAAACTAGGCTTGCTGAAAACATGCTTTAAATCTCTAGTTTCTGGAAACTGTCTCAAAAATCTGTCTTCAGAAAACTGAAAACTGATGATACTCGATGCCCAGGACAACAACTCAACTGCGGCATCTCTGAGGCTGGTGGTCCTCGATGCCCAGGACAACAGCTCAACTGCGGCATCTCTGAAGCTGGTGGTGCCCTACGTCCAGGACAACAACTCAACTGGCAACGTAGAGCTCTACACCCAGGACAACAGCTCAACTAGCAGTGTAGCCACCACTAGAACCGGGGGTGCAGATCAATTCTACCGCCCAAGCTCTAGACTAGGGACCAGGTACACGGTCCTAAGCCGTCATCATGGCCCTACATGTGCACATGTTCTCTGTATCTGTCAATTCAACATGTAATAGTTACATACTGGGGTGAGGTTTTACATCATGCCCCGAAAATCATGTAAAGAAAACTCATGCTTAAAAATCTCAAAACTGGAGGAAAAACTTTCTGAAATACATTTCTTTCAAAAGCATTCTGAAACTTTTCTTTAAAACACTTTGAATTTTAAAACCATTCATAACTTCAACTTAACTCTGGAAATCTTAACGTACATATGCATATGCAATTCTCATGCTTCCTTCTACCTTAATCATGCTTCCTTATATACTTTATCATACATGTACATGTACACATTCATACATACTCATGCATTAATGATGCATATACTAATCTTAACGTGCTTCCCTCTATAATCATCTTATAATCTATATGATCGAAATATTATCAGAATGCTTTACTTGAACTAAAACATATTTAATTTATCTTACATTCATATTACTAACAATGTACACATGCATATATTTCTAATATTATCTTACTAATTCCATACTTATATTTCTATACACGTTCAAAACTCAGATGCTACATCACACTATGCACATAAAACCAGAATTCCAAATCACATACATATATTTATTTTTCATACGCAATTCTAATTACACGCATATAATAACTTATCTTCTTTCAAATCATTTAATTAATCTCTAGGCTTATAGTATTTATAAACTATTTACTCTTTTACTCACATAGACATGCCTTTCATAATCTTTTCGTCACTTATCACTATTATATAACAAACAATATTACTCACATATAGTTACTTACACATACTTAAGCTTAGCTATGTATGCACTCGTGTTCTTATTTTTATATCCTCTACATGCACTGAACATATAGTTACTTTCTTACAAATTGTCATTCTTTAAACTTTAATCTCATTCCTTATGGTGTAGTTTCTACAACCCCCAATCCTAAGTGTCATTATATTAAACTCATATTTTATCATTCTTTAACCTTAATCTTGAATTTCCTAGTATCTAGGGGTGGCAGAAAAGCCCAAAGCCCGGCCCGGCCCGGTAAGCCCGGCCTGAGGTAACACGGGCCCGGGCCGTGCTTCACCCAAAAAGCCCGAGCCCGGCCCGGCCCGGGCTTAAATAAATAAATAAATATTTTAATTTATAAAATATATAAATTTTTATAATAAATTTTTATATTTTAAATTTTTATAATAAAAAAATCGTATCCAGGATTAAAATAAATAAATAAATATTTTAATTCATAATATATATATATTTTATAATAATTTTTTATATTTATAATTTTTTATATAAAAAAAATCGGATCCGGGTTTAAAATAATATTATTTATAATTAAAAAATCCGGCCGAGCCCGGCTCGAGCCCGACTGATAAGCCCGGCCCGTTGCCATCCTTAGTATCTTACTTTTATAATATATATATATATATATATATATACACACACACACTTCTCATTTACTTATAAAATTACTTTATTATCTAAATTCAAACATGACACGTCACAAGTAATCATCACATGGATTACTTACCTGGCTAAGCGAACACTCATACTCCTGGTCGGATCGAAATTCCGAGAGCATATTCGGACTCCCAACGGCCATATGAACGCGCTGGTGTCATCGGAATTTCGATCGGAGCTATTGTTCATCTGGGTGACTATACATCTGAATCTTTCTTCCTTGATTTACGTGCCACCGAGCATGGATCAGAAAAACCATCACCACCATCTCGTAGAACTCGTCGAGGACTTCGATTTGGTAGGTGGCTCAGGCCGTGAAACGAACTGACGAGCCGGAACCACGAAACCCATTACGCGGCTATCTTCTCCTCCCTGTATCAGCATCAGAAGTCAGAACCTCAAATATTAGGCTCTGAAGCATCACCAGATCAAACCCTGAATTCAGCATCAGAGAAGACTCTAAAAAAATTTAATAAATTTAAATATAAAAAAAATTAATTTTAATTAAATTAAAAAATATTATTATAAAATTTTCAACATAATCATGACCTTCATAGTTAAATTTTGCTAATTATTTCACAAATTCATTATTAATTTTTTTGTTTTATTTTTTTATTGTTCTAATTCGGAACCGAACCGCGGCCAAGTTAGGATCATCAGCATCTATGAGATCATGTTTATTTGACATGGACTTAATAATAATAATAATATTATTATTATAAAATGTGGTCCCCACTTTTTTTAATAAATTTATTTGAAAATTAAAAAAATAAAAACGAAAAAATCATCCAGCCGTCAGTGCATTGTTTAAACTTTAACCCATCAGTATCATGCTTTTTTTCTTTTCTATATAAACAACACAGAGTTATGTTATTATTCATCATGCAAAAAGAAAAAGAAGCACTGATCTCCGTCTCCCTTGGCATAATTATGAGGGTGGGTATTTAGTTTTTTTCTTAATTAATTTTATTCATTGCATTTTCAGCACTTGCTTAACTTTGATGATGTTATTACAGTAAAAGATTGTAATGAGCGTCTTCATGCAAACCGCCATGTATCAGCATAAAGCCTATTGTTTAATTACGGGTTTCAGAGGTAATTTCACAACTTCAGCCTCTCATCTCCACTTTAATTTTCATATGGGTTCTATTTGTTTCTTTTAAATGTTCAGAATTTTATCAAAGTTTAAGAGAATTTTGCAAAAAAAAAAAAAAAAAGGTTTTGATAAACCTGACAGTGGAAATCCACCTTCCCTATCCTCTCGCTTCAGAATGTGTTCATCAAACCTCTCGCTGCAAAATTTATTCTTCTGTAACATCCCGCCTATGCAAGGATACTACCGGCAGGAGACAGGAAAACCCATCTCCATAAGCCTCTGATTCTGACGAAATTTTTCCATGATGTATTCAGAACAGCATGCAACCTGGCTTATAGCCAGCACCCAAAGGCAACCTGTTAAGCAACTCAAAACATATGCAAACATCAAATAGGCCTCAGGCCTGAACTCAATGAACAGAAGTAAATCACTTGGCCTCCGGCCAGAACTCAAAATAAAGCTATACTATTACATATGCAATATAAATACAAATACAAAACAAGGAGTCGTGATGACCCATAACTCGACCCAGGACTCAATGACTTCCTTGACTGCAATTAGGCGATCCTCTGTCTTCAAAGTCTTCACTGAAATCCTGCTGGCTCAGTATGACTGCTACTGACCTGCAAAACTAACAAATTATTGTGGTGTGAGTCATAATGACTCAGTAAGTAACCATGCTCATAACTTGAGCGTACAAACACATACAAAGTCTAAGTTATGTTTCTGTATTAACCTGAGTTGTTTATAAAGCCATTAAAGCATTTTCAAAGTTTGAATTAACCATATAACTCTTATCCATTTTTTTTCCATATTACTTGCTACTAGTCTTTCTAACTATTTAGCAAAGCACAAACTGTATTATTGGTCTTTTATCTGTCCACAAACATACTTTAGCTTCTCTTTGTTATTTTCATTTACAAAATATTACTTGTTACTGATCCTTTTATCTGATTACACATACTTTAAATCATGTTTACTATTTATATTTTCACACATCTATAACATACGCATCAAGTCTCTAGATTATTAATAATCATATCAAAAGCCATCACGCTTTTGTTGTGTTAATCTAATAACTTCTTACTTTCCTGCTTTTTAACTTCTCTTTGCTAATTAACCTAAGCAAATCGGTTGTAGTAAAATATTATTTCTGTCAACATTTAATCCACTATCACTAATCATGTATACATGCATAAGTAATCATTGCAACATGTTCTAGCATTCTTACAATATGTTCTTTCTAAGTAAGCATACAACTCATACAATCATCATTGATATATATACATTTAAATAAGATCATGCTACTTTGCATTTGTACTCTACAAAATGTTACTTCTATATGAACATGCTACACACAAAGTCAACCATATAAGCATACTGATGCAGGCATGTCATTATGTATTTATGCCAATTATATTCTTTAAAATGATAACCAGAATGTATGATCTTTAACATGTAATATTATTTAGAAAATACTTTTTGAAAACCCTTTTCTGGAAAATTGTTTTATAAAAACTGTTTTCTGAAACTCTTCTAAAAATCTCTTTATAAAACTAGGCTTGCTGAAAACATGCTTTAAATCTCTAGTTTCTGGAAACTGTCTCAAAAATCTGTTTTCTGAAAACTGAAAACTGATGATACTCGATGCCCAGACCACAACAGCTTAACTGCGGCATCTCTGAAGCTGGTGGTGCCCTACGTCCAGGATAACAGCTCAACTGGCAACGTAGAGCTCTACACCCAGGACAACAGCTCAACTGACAGTGTAGCCACCACTAGAACCGGGGGTGCGGATCAATGCTACCGCCCAAGCTCTAGATTAGAGACCAGGTACACGATCATAAGCCTCCATCCTGGCCCTACATTTGCACATGTTCTCTGTATCTGTCAATTCCAACAGTAATAATTAAATACTGGGGTGAGATTTTACCTCATGCCCCGAAAATCATGTAAAGAAAACTCATGCTTAAAAATCTCAAAACTGGAGGAAACATTTTCTGAAATACATTTCTTTCAAAAGCATTCTGAAACTTTTATTTAAAACACTTTAAATTTTAAAACCATTCATAACTTCAACTTAACTTTGGAAATCTTAACGTACATATGCTTATGCAATTCTCATGTTTCCTTCTACCTTAAGCAAGCTTCCTTATATACTTTATCATACATGTACATGTACACATTCATACATACTCATGCATTAATGATGCAGATTCTAATCTTAACGTGCTTCCCTCTATAATGATCTTATAATCTTTACCTGAACTAAAACATATTTAATTTATCTTACATTCATACTACTAACAATGTACACATGCATATACTTCTAATATTATCTTACTAATTCCATACTTATATTTGTATTCATGTTCAAAACTAAGATGCTACATCACTCTATGCACATAAAACCAGAATTCCAAATCACATACATATATTTATTTTCATACGCAATTCTAATTACACACATATAATATCTTATCTTCTTTCAAATCATTTAATAATCTCTAGGCTTATAGTATTATAAACTATTTACTCTTTACTCACATAGACATGCCTTTCATAATCTTTTCGTCACTATCATTATTATATAACAAACAATATTACTCACATATAGTTACTTACACATACTTAAGCTTAGCTATGTATGCACTCGTGTTCTTATTTTTATATCCTCTACATGCACTGAACATATAGTTACTTTCTTACAAATTGTCATTCTTTAAACTTTAATCTCATTCCATAGGGTGTAGTTTCTACAACCCCCAATCCCAAGTGTCATTATATTAAACTCATACTTTATCATACTTTAACCTTAATCTTGAATTTCCTAGTATCTTACTTGTATATATATATACTTCTCATTTTATGGTTATACATATACTTATAAAATTACTTTATTATCTAAATTCAAACATGACACGTCATAAGTAATCATCACATGGATTACTTACCTGGCTAAGCGAACACTCCTACTTCTGGTCCGACCAAAGTTTCCGAGAGCATATTCGGACTCCCAACGGCCATACGAACGCGCTGGTGTCATCGGAATTCCGATCGGAGCTATTGTTCATCTGAGTGACTATACATTCGAATTTTTCTTCCTCGATTTACGTGCCACCGAGCACGGATTGGAAAAACCATCACCACCATCTCGTAGAACTCGTCGAGGGATTCAATTTGGTAGATGGCTGAGTGGCTCAGGCCGTGAAATGAACTGACGAGCCGGAACTACGAAACCCATTACGCGACTATCTTCTCATCCATGCGTCGCCGTTGGCTGTCGACTGCACTATCGCCGGCCACCACGAGATGCGTCGTGGCTGGACGATCACGATGGCGCTGGCGCGCGCCACCGTCTGCCACCGGAGGGCCGTCCACGAAGCCGATCACTCTCTCTTATCTCACGCGTCTCTCTATGTATTTTCGTATGTCTTTCTTTTTTTTTTGTTTTTTAATAATAATAATAATAATAATAATAATAATAATAACAGAAAATATCATCCATTCCAAATTACCAAAATGCCCCCACTTATAAGGGTAATTTCGGAAATCATCGATTTTGAAGCCCGTCTGGCGTGATTTTCGAAAAGTATTCAATGTGAAAGTTGTTCGTCTAGGAAAAATGAGTCTGATGGTTCAATAATCAACTCAATCGGAGTTTGTTTGCTAATTCTATGACCAAAACTGTAAACTTTACATGTATAATAATTATCGCGTAACTGATTCCTTGAGACGACGCGTCTTCTTATGCGAAAACTCTTCACTTTATATTATTTCGACCCATATAACATTTCTTGAACTCTTATTTATTTATTATCATTCTGATCCGAGACTATAACATCAGTCCGGGAATCTTCCAGAACAGTCCCGAAAATCTGGGATGTTACATTCACCCATTCTTATAAAAATTTCGTCCTCAAATTTCTCTGTCCCTATAACTGCTGATCCAAACCTAGTCGAATGTGCGGAAACTATCTTACTCTAAACTCCGATGATATCACTTCTCTATCTTAACCATGAACTAACCATTATCTATAAACTAGAATCCTTGACAGCTCATCTACGACTTTAATCTGACTATACTGGTCTGATTCTTATCTCTGACTGTACTGATCTGGTTCTTATCTCTAATCATCTGGCCTCACAAGGGCCCTATACTGATACTATCTAACTTATACGAATTCTCTGATCTAAGAGGGCCGCAAAAATACTTACTCAATTTAATCTCCTCCCATAAGGAGATAGCTAATCTATACACATCAGTTGTTCAAGCAAGCAAAACACAGAACAATAAAATCATACCATATCAAACAATCATAGAAGATACATACAAAGACCTACGTGGTCTTTACAAAACTAAAGACAATCTCTGACAGCCGGATCCTCACAATTGCAGTCACTGACTTCTAGACCATGCTACTGACTCTGACTCTTAAATCATGCTCTGATACCAACTTTGTAACATCCCACCTAGGCCAGGATGCTACCGGCAGGAGACAGGAAAACCCATCTCCATAAGCCTCTGATTCTGACGAAATTTCGGCATGATGTATTCAGAACATCATGCAACCTGGCTTATAGCCAGCACCCAAAGGCAACCTGTTAAGCAACTCAAAACATATGCAAACATCAACTAGGCCTCAGGCCTGAACTCAATGAACAAAAGTAAATCACTTGGCCTCCGACTAGAACTCAAAATAAAGCTATACTATTACATATGCAATATAAATACAAATACAAAACAAGGAGTCGTGATGATCCATAACTCGACTCAGGACTCATGACTTCCTTGACTGTAATTGGGGCGATCATCTGTCTTCAAAGTCTTCACTGAAATCATGTTGGCTCAGTATGACTGCTACTGACCTGCAAAACTAACAAATTGTTGTGGTGTGAATCATAATGACTCAGTAAGTAACCATGCTCATAACTTGAGCGTACAAACACATACAAAGTCTAAGTTATGTTTCTGTATTAACCTGAGTTGTTTATAAGCCATTAAAGCATTTTCAAAGTTTGAATTAACCATATAACTCTTATCCATTTTATTTCCATATTACTTGCTACTAGTCTTTCTAACTATTTAGCAAAGCACAAACTGTATTACTGGTCTTTTATCTGTCCACAAACATACTTTAGCTTCTCTTTGTTATTTTCATATACAAACATATTGCTTGTTACTGATCCTTTTATCTGATTACTCATACTTTAAATCATGTTTACTATTTATATTTTCACACATATATAACATTCGCATCAAGTCTCTACATTATTAATAATCATATCAAAATCCATCACGCTTTTGCTGTACTAATCTAATAACTTCTTACTTTCCTGCTCTTTAACTTCTCTTTGCTAATTAACCTAAGCAATTATTATAGCTTTCTTTCTTTTATCCTTTTTTTTTTTTGAAATTTCACCAAATCGATTGTACTAAAATATTATTTCTGTCAACATTTAATCCACTATCACTAATCATGTATACATGCATAAGTAATCATTGCAACATGTTCTAGCATTCTTACAATGTGTTCTTTCTAAGTAAGCATACAACTCATACAATCATCATTGATACATATACATTTAAATAAGATCATGCTACTATGCACTTGTACTCTACAAAATGTTACTTCTATATGAACATGCTACACACAAAGTCAACCATATATGCATACTGATGCAGGCATGTCATTATGTATTTATGCCAATTATATGCTTTAAAATGATAACCAGAATGTATGATCTTTAACATGTAATATTATTTAGAAAATACTTCTTGAAAACCCTTTTCTGGAAAACTGTTTTATAAAAATTGTTTTCTGAAACTCTATCTGAAAATCTCTTTATAAAACTAGGCTTGCTGAAAACATGCTTTAAATCTCTAGTTTCTGGAAACTGTCTCAAAAATCTATTTTCTGAAAACTGAAAACTGATGATACTCGATGCCCAGGACAACAGCTCAATTGCGGCGTCTCTGAGGCTTTTGTACTCGATGCCCAGGAAAACAGCTCAACTGCGGCATCTCTGAGGCTGGTGGTGCCCTACGTCCAGGAAAACAGCTCAACTGGCAACGTAGAGCTCTACACCCAGGACAACAGCTCAACTGGCAGTGTAGCCACCACTAGAACCTGGGGTGCGGATCAATGCTACCGCCTAAGCTCTAGACTATGGACCAGGTACACGATCCTAAGCCGCCATCATGGCCCTACATGTGCACAAGTTTTATGTATCTGTCAATTCCAACTGTAATAGTTACATACTAGGGTGAGGTTTTACCCCATGCCCTGAAAATCATGTAAAGAAAACTCATGCTTAAAAATCTCAAAACTGGAGGAAACACTTTCTGAAATACATTTCTTTCAAAAGCATTCTGAAACTTTTCTTTAAAACACTTTGAATTTTAAAACCATTCATAACTTCAACTTAACTCTGGAAATCTTAACGTACATATGCATATGCAATTCTCATGCTTCCTTCTACCTTAATCATGCTTCCTTATATACTTTATCATACATGTACATGTACACATTCATACATACTCATGCATTAATGATGCAGATTCTAATCTTAACGTGCTTCCCTCTATAATGATCTTATAATCTATATGCTCGAAATATTATCAGAATGCTTTACTTAAACTAAAACATATTTAATTTATCTTACATTCATACTACTAACAATGTACACATGCATATACTTCTAATACTATCTTACTAATTCCATACTTATATTTGTATACACGTTCAAAACTCAGATGCTACATCACTCTATGCACATAAAACCAGAATTCCAAATCACATACATATATTTATTTTCATACGCAATTCTAATTACACACATATAATATCTTATCTTCTTTCAAATCATTTAATTAATCTCTAGGCTTATAGTATTTATAAACTATTTACTCTTTTACTCACATAGACATGCCTTTCATAATCTTTTCGTCACATATCACTATTATATAACAAACAATATTACTCACATATAGTTACTTACACATACTTAAGCTTAGCTATGTATGCACTCGTGTTCTTATTTTTATATCCTATACATGCACTGAACATATAGTTACTTTCTTACAAATTGTCATTCTTTAAACTTTAATCTCATTCCCTAGGGTGTAGTTTCTACAACCCTCAATCCCAAGTGTACTTTATCATTCTTTAACCTAAATCTTGAATTTCCTAGTATCTTACTTGTATATATATATATATATATTTCTCATTTTATGGTTATACATATACTTATAAAATTACTTTATTATCTAAATTCAAATATGACACGTCACAAGTAATCATCACATGGATTACTTACCTGGCTAAGCGAACACTCCTACTCCCGGTCCGATCGAAATTCCGAGAGCTTATTCGGACTCCCAACGGCCATACGAACGTGATGGTGTCATCGGAATTCCGATCGGAGCTATTGTTCATCTGAGTGACTATACATCTGAATCGTTCTTCCTCGATTTACGTGCCACTGAGCACGGATCGGAAAAACCATCACCACCAACTCGTAGAACTCGTCGAGGGCTTCGATTTGGTAGGTGGCTCAGGCCGTGAAACGAACCGACGAGCCGGAACCACGAAACCCATTATGCGGCTATCTTCTCCTCACTGCGCCGCCGTTTGCTGTCGACTGCATGATCGCCGGCCACCACGAGATGCGTCGTGGCCGAACGATCATGATGGCGCCGGCGCACGCTACCGTCGGCCACCGGAGGGCCGTCGACGAAGCCGATCACTCTCTCTTCTCTCACGCGTCTCTCTTTGTATTTTCGTATGTCTTTCTTCTTCTTATTTTTTTTTGTTGTTTTAATAATAATAATAATAACACAAAATATCATCCATTCCAAATTACCAAAATGCCCCCACTTATAAGGGTAATTTCGGAAATCATCGATTTTGAAGCCTTTCTGGCGTGATTTTCGGAAAGTATTCAACGTGAAAGTTGTTCGTCTAGGAAAAAAGAGTCAGATGGTTCAAGAATCAACTCAATCGGAGTTCGTTTGCTAATTCTATGAGCAAAACTGTAAACTTTACACGTATAATAATTATCGCGTAACTGATTCCTTGAGACGACGTGTCTTCTTATGCGACAGCTCTTCACTTTATATTATTCCGACCCATATAACATTGCTTGAACTCTTATTTCTTTATTATCATTCTGATCCGAGACTATAACATCAGTCCGGAAATCTTCCAGAACAGTCCCGAAAATCTGGGATGTTACATCTTCAAACTGAGTTTTTTTATTTTGACAAGAGAAACTATTTGTTTCTGCTTTCTACTTTCTATTTAGGTGTCATATCTGTAGTACTGCAAGGAGACTTGCTAAGAGAGTTTGAAATTATTGGAGATGGGATTGAGGTGGCCAAACTATGCAGGAAGCTTTAATCTTAATTATAATTAATTAGTATTAATTTTTGACAATGTTGCATAATTAATTAATTACATACTTTTGGCAGTATTATTTATATTTTTTTCTTTATCTTTATCTTTATCTTTAGTTTATGCATGTATGACTGCTAATTAATTGTTAAGTATTAAGTTATTGCTATGGGGAGTTTCTCACTTCTCACTTAGCTTGAAGCTTGCTAACAAGAGTTTACTGTTGAAATCAAATATGAAATCACCTAGTCATTCAAATAATTAATTAAATTCCAATAGGCTCGTAGTCAATGATCATTGAAACCAAATATGAAGTTTGCTAACAACAGTTTTACATCATGACTAATAATTAAATAGACAATTATGGAAATTTACTAACTGATTTCATGAGTGCCATTTAATTTTGAAAAATTAAAAAAGAAATGGCAAAGATAAAAAAAGAAAGAAAAACGAAACTACACTCAACACCTAAATGAATATTTCATTTAATACAAGAAAAAAATGGATTTTTTTTTATTATTTCCACCATCTTCAATTTAAAAACTAAGCATCTAATAAAATATAAAGCGTTTCATGAAAAATTTAGATATTGTTGATCAACAAATCATAAGCTCAAAAAATTAGTATTATTATTAATATATTTTGACAGAAGAAATGGTAAAAAATTACCTTCCAATTATAAGAAATTGATTATTTCAGATAATTTATTTTCAAATATTCATCTCTTTTAATCCAACTCCAAAACATCATCAATAAACATTTAACAAATTCAGACTTTCACATGATTTAATTTTGAATTTATTATAAACCTTTATTATAATTCAGACTTTCACATCATCAATAAACCTTTAACAAATCGAACTCCAAAACTTTCATCAATAAACCTTTAATAAACCTGTAACAAATTATTATTATTATTATTATTGTTAATTTTGAATTTATTATATATGTTAAAATATTAATAAACGAGAGTGCCACATCATCCGTATGCACCACAAAAATCTTCCTCTAAAAAAATAATAATTTTCAACCTATTTAATTAAAGTGGACCATTGTTACTTCAATTTGGTAAATAATATCATAATAAATCCCAGACAAAACAGTTTTAATAATATACATCTTAAACCCACATGGATATCATCATTAATTACTACTGTAGATAGAGAAACGGTCAAGAATTGTCTTTTGAACTTGCCAATAAAATATTGTCCTCGACTTTTGAAATTGAACCACAAGAGTATAAAAATCATATATTAATTTAACCAACACAGCTTTGCATTTTTCTAAGAAATCAACAAAAACTTCCAACAGAATAAGCCGTATAATTTTGCGGTTCATACACTGGTTTTGAAAGTAATAAAAAATTATAAAGTTTTTATATAATAAATTAATAAATTATTTTTAATTTTTTTATATATCGTTTATCCAATATCTAATTTCTGTTAATTTATTTTAAATCTTTTTCAATTGATGTTAGATACTCAAATTTTTGTTGTGTTTAAACTCACACACGAGAGGAGAAATGAGAGGAAAATTCTTCTTTTATTATACGAACAAAAGAATTACAAAGCTTTAAACTAAAACTTTACAAAAAACCTCTCCAACTCTCTTACACTCTCACTTACACATTTGGGATAGATTAACAATGGGTGAAGGGGCTCTTTTATAGTGTTCAAAGGCGTGTGCTGCAGTGCACACGCCTTGGTGGTTGGCAAAACGTGTTTACACGTTTTGCCTGCTGTCATGCATGCTTTGGCAGCTTTCGGCGCCTCCTCTGTCTTCAACAAATCTCCCCCTCGGTGAAGATTTGCTCCAAAATCTGAGCCGACCATCAATCACCCAAATCCGGATCCTCCAAAGGATCCTCCACTGGCTGCATCTGTATGACTGCCTACGTACCCTGAGTTGGGATCAAGCCAATCGTAGTTCTCTGAATCTCCCCACTCTGACTATGTGGAGAGTTTTGTCATCCCGGCTATGGCACGACAGATTTCAAGCTTCTCCTTCGGTAAAACCTTCGTGAACATATCGGCACCGTTGTCGTCGGTGTGAATTTTCCTGAGTTCTAACAGCCTTGAGCTCAGGACGTCCCGTATCCAGTGATACCTCACATCGATATGTTTTGACCTCGAATGAAAGGTGGAATTTTTACCGAGATAGATAGCACTCTAGCTATCGCAGTACAAAGTGTACTTCTCCTGCTTGAAGCCCAATTCCTGGACGAATGTCTTCATCCACATAAATTCCTTGCAAGCTTCTGTCACTGTAATGAATTCTGCCTCTGTTGTAGAGAGTGCAACACATCTCTGCAACCTCGACTGTCATGCCACAGCTCCCCCTGAGAGAGTAATCAGATACCCCGAAGTAGACTTTCGGGTATCCACATCTCCTGCCATATCTGAATCGGTGTAGCCTATCAACACTGGTTCGCTGCTTCCAAAACATAGTCTCATTTTGGATGTGCCTCGTAGATACCGCATGATCCATTTGATCGCATTCCAATGTTCCCGTCCTGGGTTTGACATAAATCGGCTGACCAATCCAACTGCGTGTGCTAAGTCTGGCCTCGTGTACACCATGACATACATAAGACTTCCCACTGCTGAGGTGTATGGAACCTGTTTCATTTACTCCTTCTCTGTCTCAGTAGAGGGACTCTGTTGTGTACTCAATCTAAAATGGGTAGCAAGAGGAGTGCTAACCGTTTTAGCCTTGTCCATCTGGAATCTCTGAAGTACCTTCTCGATGTACTCCTCTTGTGACAAGTATAACCTTCTGGTTTTCCGATCACGGCCGATCCTTATGCCAAGAATCTGTTTAGCTGGCCCCAAGTCTTTCATCTCAAAAGACTTACTCAGTTGCTGCTTCAAATTATCAATCCTCGATTGATTCCGGCCAACTATCAACATATCATCTACATACAGCAGTAAGATGATAAAATCATCGTCAGAAAATTTCTGAACGAAAACACAATGGTCTGAAGTGGTCTTCTTGTATCTCTGCTCCCCCATAACTGACTCGAACTTCACGTACCACTGTCTCGGTGCCTGTTTCAAACCGTAGAGGCTTTTCCTGAGTCTGCACACATAGTCCTCTTTCCTTCTGACTCTGAAGCCTTCTGGTTGCTCCATGTAGATTTCTTCTTCCAAATCTCCGTGAAGAAATGCGGTCTTGACATCCATCTGCTCAACTTCCAGGTCGAGGCTTGCTGCTAAGCTGAGTACCACTATGATGGATGACATCTTCACAACTGGAGAGAAGATTTCATCGAAGTCAATATCTTTCCTCTGATTGAATCCATTGACGACTAGTCTGGCTTTGTACCGGGGTTGTGAAGTGTGCTCTTGTTGCTTCACCCTGTACACCCATTTGTTCTTCAAAGCCCGTTTGCCTCTTGGCAATTTCACCAACTCAAAAGTGTGATTGTCATGAAAAAATTTCATCTCATCTTGCATGGCTTCCTCCCACTTTTCTCTGTCTTCTGTTTCCACAGCCTCCTGGTAGCTCTCGGGTTCTCCCCCGTCAGTAAGCAGCACATACTCATATGCAGAGTATTTGGTTGAAGGTCGTCTCTCTCTGTCAGACCTTCTCTGTGGAACTGTTGGTGTAGCTTCTGGTATTGGTGGTTGATCATGATCATCATCTCTGGGAGCTTCATCACATGTACCCTCATGTCTGGGAACCTCATCTTCAACTCGTACGGCACCGGTGTGTGAGGTTCTGGATTCACATCTTTGTATTGCTGGGGCATTGTCTTCATCTCCTTTCTGATATCTTATATGGTCTGGTCTTCAACGAAGACAACATCTCGACTCCTGACGATCTTCTTTTCCACAGGATCATACAGTTTGTAGCCGAAATCATCCTGACCATAGCCAATAAAGACACATTGTCGTGTCTTTGCATCAAGCTTGGATCTCTCGTCCTTTGGGATGTGTACAAATGTTTTGCACCCAAATACATGCAAGTGTTCATAAGACACTTCTTTACCTGTTCAGGCTTGGTTAGGAACATTACCTTTCAGTGCGACCGCTGGGGACATGTTCAAAACATGTACTGTTGTGTTGAGTGCCTCCCCCCAAAATGTCTTTGGCAGCTTGGCTTGTGACAGCAAGCTTCTGACCCTTTCACACAAGGTTCTGTTCATCCTTTCAGCTAGGCCATTCAGCTGAGGTGTCTTTGGAGGTGTCGTTTGATGTTGGATTCCTTGCATCTTGCAGTACTGATCAAACGGACCTCTGTATTCTCCACCGTTGTCTGTTCTGATGCATTTCAGTTTCTTGCCGGTTTCTCTCTCCACCAGGGCGTGAAACTCCTTGAACACTCCAAGCACTTGGTCTTTTCTCTTCAAGGTGTATGCCCAGATCTTCCTTGAATGATCATCAATGAATGTCACAAAATACAGTGACCCTCCAAGTGTTCGTGTCTGCATCGGACCACATACATCTGAATGTATGAGGTCAAGTACCTCTGGTTTCCTCTGAGGCGGGGAGCTCCGGAAGGACACTCTGTTCTGTTTTCCAGCCATGCAGTGTTCACACTTCCGTAAGTGTGAGTTCTTCAATTCGGGAAGAACATTCCTCCTGCGTAGTATCTCCATCCCCGTTTGACTCATGTGACCGAGCTTTTTGTGCCATAACTCGGCTGCCTCATTAATGTTAACTATATTTATGCTAATATTGGAAAGCTTAGCATGCATCAAATACAGAGTTGAGTCTTTCTTACCTCGTGCCACCACCATTGATCCTTTAGTGAGCTTCATGTTGGGGTTGGTGCTCAGAGCGCCAATCCGGACCGTATTTATGTCTGATTCATGAATACGAACATCCCCTTATTCAATAATATTACTTATTTATGGTTGCACCTCTTGTTCTTATATACGTATTCGATCTGATTACGATTAGATTGAAACTAAATGTGGTTTAGTGATATGTATATATTAGACAAAGGCCCGATAATATATAATGCAGTACACAGTTACAAAGTTAGTTTGTAATTGACATTGGGAAGTGTCACTGCTATATGTATATTATCAAACATAGTTCCTGGTCAAGATTTGCTAACACGGGTCGGTTAGTCAAATCCGTTGAGACCAGTACATGTCGTATATCGTGACTTGGTCCGATGGTTTATCCCAATGAACCATGAGTCTATGGAGACTCGTATAGACGTGTAGGTGTTTATAGTGGATAAACACTGAACGGCTCACCGAAGATTCTTAATGGATGGTACACCAACGTCAATAAGAATCTTCTCGGGTTGAGTAGCATAGTGGTCCTTCGACTTGAGACACCACTGTGGATGTATGAGACATCCTCCACACTTAGATGGCAGTCACGTCACCGATCTATTTAGATCAGACCTCCGCCTGTTCGTTGGGTGTGGATCGATCCTCAGGATATCCTGTGTGTGTCAACATAGGATCCGTCAGTTCTGTGTACAGAGCATAGGTAGTCCATATATTATTAGCAATCTATTAAATCTGTGGCCACAGTATACATCGGAAGTAAGTTCCGAGTGTTATTTAGAGATTGCTAATAGATACGTCGACGAGATAATACCTATAGAGATTTGACGTTTACATCTATATCTCTGGGATTATCTGGATACCTGTGATGGAGGGATTATACGTATGCAATGACCTCGACATGTATGATTCAGCTAGTTTATCCGTGATCGTCATAATCTACGGGTGGATAGATTATGGACATGAAATTGGATTTCGTGACGGATATACCTGAATCTAGAGAGTCTCAATAATGAAACATACTCGTAGAGCACTAGAGCAACGTTTATGAATAATGATGATTATTTATAAATCGTTTAATCGTTAAATGAAAAATACATGCGAACGGGCCGAACCGTCATTTCCTAATTAATGTGTATTTGTATTTAATATATGATATTATTAAATACACATTAATAAATAGTCAAATAAAGGTATTTGACATATATCATCAATATATGTATTTGAGATATTTAAAGTAAATATAATACATATATTTGATATATTTGTATTTAATTAATTATTTAATTATTTAATTGTTAAATGATTAATATAATTAAAATATAAATATATCACCAAATGATAAAGTTAGGAAATGATTATAAGTTGCAATTGTTGACTTATACATTAAAGGAAATGGTTGTCAAATTGATTTTGACTTCTTAAGATATTTGTTCAAAAATATTTGAAAAATGAAAATATCTTTTTTCTTTATTTCTTGTTTAATTTCGGCCAATACACTTAATATATAAGAGATATATTTTTCTTAGTTGCATTTGTTGACTTAATTAAATATCTATAAAGTGTTATTAAGATATTTTATCAAGTTGATCAAATGTAAGGTGAAATGAAATTGAAATTAATTAACTTGTATTTGGTTTGGTGAATTTCGGCCAAGGCATTTTTGATACAAGTATATATTGTTTTTCATTTCATTTCATTGTTAACCTAATACAATTTAAAGAAAAACTCCATTAATGGAAGCAAAGGAAGCTTGTGAGAAAGAAAGAAGAAATCAAAGAAAGCTTGGATTTTAGTGAGTTTTTCCAACTTGCTATTAGAAAGGAAAATGTTCCTTAGGATCTAGGCTTTAACATATGATGTTCTTAGGTTATTTCTTTCTTTATTCCTTGTGTTTTTGTTGATGGAAGTTTTGATGGAAGTGTTGAGCATGTATGATGAAGGAAGGTTGTGACTATTGTAGTTATAAGCTTTCTTTTAAGGTTTTGGAAACCATGTTGCTAATCTAGAGTTGTTGACCCACTCTTAGATGACCTAGATTTGATCTTGAGTTGTTTCATTGTGTTGAGACTTTGATTGGATGGAAGAAACATGATTGAAGTAGTTGATTTAACCAATTTGGTCTAATTTGTCCAATTTGAAGAAATTGAAAAATTAGGGTTCATGACCAATTCCAAATTTGGGGGTTTTCATATATGTTGTGTATTTGGATATGTATATGATGCATATAAAGTTTCATGTTCATTGGATTACATCTTGATGTGTTTTGATGCATGAAATGACAAAGTGCACAAAATGGCACCTTGGAGGTGCATTCGGCCAAGGATTAAAAATTTGGGATTTTTGGTGCTTTTGGTGTTTTGATGTTTTGAACATGCTAAGTTCATCTTAGAAATGATTTAGAATCATTCAAAATTGATTAGATCAATTTCGGACTAAAATGGACAGAATACTAAAGTAAGGGTAATTTGGTAAATTCACTTAAATATGATTTATTTGAATTTTATTTCATAATTTGATTATTGGATAATTAAATAAATATGTTTATTTAATTAATCCGAGAAAAAGTTTTGAAATCGGAAGATACGATTTTCCACCGCTTCCGCTGCGTTACCGGATTCTGCCCCTAAAACCCCTACACTTCCAGCATCCGTCACTAAAGGTGCTGCAGAAACCTTCATCATTCAGCTTGCATGTTGAGATCAAGTTTAACCGGATGTCTGGGATGTGCTTGACTCCCTTCAACACTAGCCTTGTCCTGTTCTCTGTTTCAAGTCAGATGTCTCCAATACCGACGGCTTTAGACTGGCCGTCATTCCCCATCCTTACAGCACCGTAGTCCCCTGGTGTGTAAGATGAAAAGAAGTCTCTGCGAGATGTGGCGTGTATGGATGCGCCACTATCTATCACCCAACTGGTCTCGTGGCTGGCAAGATTCACAACATCTTCTTCGTATATTATACAAAATTCTTTGGAGGTCTTTTCGGTGGTAGTAGCAACTCTTTCTTGGTTAGAGTCATCATCTCTCCTGGACTGCTCGTTCTTCAGTTTGTAGCAATCCCGCTTCATATGGCCTTTCTTTTTGCAGTGATAGCACTCAATATCACTCGTTCTTGATTTCCTCCGGTTCTTGTCTGATCTCCCTTGGCCTCGGCTTTTACTCCTCCCCCTTCTGGTGTTCTTCTCTGTCACTAGAGCTTCTGAGGTTGAGGCTGATGCCGACTCCTGCATTCTCGTCCTTTTTTCTTCCTCGAAGATCCTGGTCTTTGCCATCTCCATAGTGACTTTCCCATCTGCGGCTGAATTTATCACCGTAGATCTGAACGTTTCCCATGATTCTGGTAACGTATTAAGGAGTATTAGGCCATTTACCTCATCATCGAAGTCTATGCCCAATCCAGACAGTTCTTTCATTGTTCCGAGGAAATCGTTGATATGGTCCGCCACAGCTGTACCTTCTTGGTATTTCAAACCCATCATCTTCTTGATGTAGTACAGCTTGTTGTTTCCAGTCTTTGCTTGGAAAAGCTCCTCCAGCTTTCCTCATAAGACACGTGCATTTGTTTCTTCACTGACATGATTGACGATACTATCGTCGATCCACTGACGAATAATACTGCATGTTTTTTGGTGAAGATTAGCTCACTTCTCATCGGTCGTTCCTCCTGGATTCTGCTCCAGAAATATCGATCCATCATAGTCCTTCACATACAGAAGGTCTTTCATCCTTCCTCTCCATGTGAAATAGTTTGTACTGGTTAACAAAACCATTTTTCCGTTGCCCCCTTCCATCACAAAAATTCTAAGCATAATTTCAAAAAACGGACCTTACCGTTGCGTCCGGAATGGTCGAAAATGATGGAAATGACACTTTGTTTGTCAAAATCCGACACAGGGACCAAATTGCAAATTTCAGAAATTACAGGGGTCAAAGTGCAATTTTCGAAAGTTCAGGGGCCAAAGTGCAATTACGGAAAGGTTCAGGGACTACATTGTAATTTACAAAAAGTTCAGGGACTAAATTGTAAATTTCTGAAAGTTTGGGGGCTAAACTGTAATTTCCAGAAAGTTTAGGGACCTATTTGAAATTTACCAGACACGCTGACGTGGCAACTGAGCTGACGTGGCTGCTGACGTGGAGTGCTGACTGGGCTGCTGACTGTGCAGGACGGCTGAACCGACTTTCCGAACCGAACCTCTGTTTCTGAGTTTCGGGATCCCTCCGAGTAACCTTAGCTCTTGATACCACTTGTTGTGATTAAACACACACAATAGAGGAGATGTGAGAGAAAATTCTTCTTTTATTATACGAACAAAAGAATTACAAAGCTTTAAACTAAAACTTTACAAAAAAACTCTCCAACTCTCTTACACTCTCACTTACACATTCGGGATCCCTCCGAGTAACCTTACATCTGATACCACTTGTTGTGATTAAACACACACAATAGAGGATATGTGAGAGAAAATTCTTCTTTTATATCACACAAACAAAAGAATTACAAAGCTTCAATAACAAGCTTTACAAAAAACTCTCAACTCTCTTTACTCTCTATTATACTCACGTTTTGGGATGCATCTAACAATGGTTTATGGCTCAATTTATAGTGCCCAAACCGCGTGAACAGTGCCACGCGGTTTGGCACATGTTTACAACTCATACACACACACAGAGAGCTTGCAAACAAGCTGTCCACAGCTTCTCTTCAAACTTTCGGTGGGTTTGGCTTTTACTGCATGAAGTCTTCATGCACTTTGAAGCTGTCTTCAACAATTTTCAATCGTTTTGGATATAAAAAGCAAAGTTTGATTTTTTTTTTAAAGATATATATCAAATATTAAACATCAATTTCAGATATATCAAAAATGATCTGATCATTACCATCTTTATTTGCATCCATAAATATTTATATTTTAATAATAATTAGCTAAAGACAAATATTCCCTTATTTATCTTAATAAAATTCATGAATTTAATTTAATTTAACAATTAATCTTTGAGTTAAATTAGGTCCATAAGTTTTTTAATTTTAAGTATGCTTGATTGGTGCATGCCCATTAACAATAATGGAATATATATATATATATATATATATATATATATATCACAATCGATTTTAATTTTAAGCATGTTTCCAAAAGGAGGATATTGATATGCCCTCGTACTCGTGCCTAGCGGCAATGAGCAGACCTACCCTAATGTTAGACTGGGCACTGTTTATATTTTTAAAATTATTGCATTACTGTAATGCCTCATGTGAAACTAAAAAAGTGAATGGAAGAGAGTGACAATGAAAGTATAAATTAACCAAATTTTGAAATAAATAAATAAATAAAAGATCAATTTTTTTTTACTCTAAAAATTACTTTTTACACACATATTTTTATAAAATTATTTATTATTAAAATATCCATAAATTATTATTAAAGATATTTTACAATTAGTAAATATAAAATATTTCTCTCAACACTCTTTCTATACTCCCATTCACCTCTACAAATTTTGTTACAATCTTCTACCAGTATAGAATTGGCAATGCATCAGTAGCAATGAGAATTTTCATCGGAAATGTAAAAACATTGTGATAGGTTGATTCGAGAGCAACCTAAAACTCTCCTGAAAAGATTGATAAAATTTGTTAAAGACTTCTTATTTCCCATAGCCAAACACTTACAATTTTATAGTCAACATTTGTGAATTTGCACGTGTATTGTAACAGCTGTAACAACCAATCACGTGCCTCATAACAAAAGTAACTAATTCTGTAACAATCATCAACTAACTGTATTTACACACAATCATCAAATCTTCTAGGCTTAACCCTCATCCTTTGAGGCCTCTTGCATTTGTTTTGCTGAGTCATATTATCACTATTGTTAACATTGCTGCCCTCCTGGAAAATGACATTGTCCTCAAGGTCGAATGCAAGATAAGAAGCCCTGAATGATTCCAGATTTTCCCAAGTAGCGTCCTCCTGAGGCAAGTGAGCCCATTGAACTAAGACCTGAGGCACCTGGAGAGTCCCATGTTGTAGCAGGCGAGTGCCGAGAATAGAGAGTGGTGTCAAAAGGAAGCCATCATCTAAATCAGGTAACTGAGTAACCGAGGACTCATGAATTGGAACTCCAGACTTATAGGCCTTGAGTTGGGAGATGTGGAAGACTGGATGAATCTTAGATGAGGTAGGTAGCTGTAGTTTGTATGCCACTGGACCAATGCGCTGGAGGATTTGATATGGACCAAAGTAGCGCATGCTTAGCTTATTAGAGGTCCTCGTTGCTAGAGACTGTTGGCGGTATGGCTGCAACTTCACCCACACCCAATCCCCAACAGCAAACTGTTTATCCACCCTATGTTTGTTAGCCTGCTGCTGCATCCGAGCCTGAGCCCGCTGCAAATTAGTCTTAAGCTGAGCCAAAATGGTATCCCATTCAAGCAAATCATGGTCCAAAACTGCAAGGGAAGAGTTGCCTATGGTATACATTGGAATGGAATGAGGGGGTCTGCCATACACTACCTGGAAATGGGTCACACCAGTACTAACATGATAAGATGTGTTATACCAAAACTCTGCCCAAGGTAATAAGATGGTCCATTTGCGGGGACATTCCGAAACATAGTATCTCAAATACTGCTCTATACACCTATTAACCACCTCAGTTTGACCGTCAGTTTGAGGATGGTAGGCAGTGCTGGTAGCTAGAGTGGTCCATGTCGATGCAAATAAGGCCTTCCAAAACTTACTCAAAAATATAGGGTCACGATCCGAGACAATTGACTTGGGAAAGCTATGTAACTTGCAGACCATTTGCACAAAAAGCAAGGATGTTTGAGTGGCATTAAAGTGTGTAGGCAATGCCCCTAGATGAATGTACTTACTAAGTCTATCAACTACCACCAAAATGGCTGTAAATCCCCTTGACACTGGTAATCCAGTGATGAAGTCCATCGAAATGTCCTCCCATGGCTGGTCTGGAATAGGCAGAGGCTGTAAAAGCCCTTGGGGGCTGGTGGTCTGATACTTCGCTTGTTGGCAGATAGAACAACCCTCAATGAAGTCCTTGATGTCCTTACGCATGTCTTTCCAGAAGAAACTAGCTTGGACTCTTTTAATGGTCTTATATAAGCCACGGTGCCCCCCAATTGAGGAAGCATGCAATTCAGACATGATTTGTTGTTTTAAGTCAGAATTAGCACTGAGAAACAATTTACCATTGTAATGAAGTAATCCATTGATTATCTTATAGCCAGAGTATTCTTCAGGGTGGTCACTGATTTGTGAGATCAACTACTGAACATCTGACAGAGAGGTGGTTTCACTTTTGAGTTGATCTAGAAAGCCAAAAACAGGAACCGTAAGGGCTAGTAACTGGGGAATTCTGGACATCACATCAGCCACTAAATTTTCTTACCAGCTTTGTATTTGTAACATCCCGCCTAGGCCAGGATGCTACCGGCAGGAAACAGGCTAACCCTACCTCCATAAGCCTCTTATTCTGACGAAATTTCGGCATGATGTATTCGTAACATCATGCAACCTGGCTTATAACCAGCACCATGAGACAACCTGCTCACATACTCAACATAAATGCAAATATCATCAAGGCCTCAGGCCTGAACTCAACAAGCAAAAGTAAATACTCGGCCTCCGGCCACAACTCAAAACTAAATCTATTCTATTTCATTACTTATACAACTGAGATACAAATGCTAATGCAAGTACAAATACAAAACAAGTAGTCGTGATGACCCAACTCGACCCAGGACTCAATGACTCTCTCGACTGCAATTGGGGCGATCCACTGTCTTCAATATCTTCACCGAACTACTGCTGGTTCTAAAAGACTGCTACTGACCTGCAAAACTAACAAACTAAAATGATGTGAGTCGTGATGACTCAGTAAGTAATCATGCAAATGGTTATAAAGTTTTAATTAAATGTCTATTCCTTATTCATTTCACAAACCTGACACTTGTACTGTACTTTAAGGTTATGCTACTATGCACGCGTATTTACAACGTGATACTTCTATATGAACGTGTTCCATACAAGATTAACCATACGGATGCAGTCATGTCACAAATATTTATATCAACTAAATGCTTTTAAATGATAACTAAAACATATGATTTAAATATGTAACTTGTAAGCCATGCTCTACTTAACACGCAAATGCTTTCATAAGATACTTTTGAAATATTTTCTGAAATGCTGTTTTCGGAAAACTCTTTCTGAATTCTTTATCTGAAAGTTTCTTTCTGAAAACTCTTTTCTGAAGGCGTTACTTGAAAACTGGTTTCTTCAAGTTAACAGAGTTGAGAAATATTCTGACATCACTGATGAGTGATATTTATATCACTATTTCCCACTCATTTAACTTAATATTTTGTATAGTTTCTTGAGTTTTATGAACGTTTTGATGTGTTTTATTGTTATCTTGCAGATAAATAAAGTTTGGACAGCACAGGAGGCAATTTGGGGCAAAACAGGACAAAAATGCGTCAACAGGGATATTTTGGTCTTCTTCGCGTCGCGACGCTGAATCACAGCGCGCCGCGACGCCCAGAGTGTGCCGGTTCTGCTAAAATGCGCCATGGTCAACAGGTCAACAATTTGAAAAGTTTGACTTTGCTAAAATGCGCCGTGCCACGTGTCACCATCACATCCGATCTGCTAACGTGCGCCGTGACACGTGTCAACATCATATGCTGCCGACACTCTGACATGACACGTGTCGCCTCGTCATCAGCCATGTCATCGGTCAACGAGTCAACATTGCCACGGGTCATGCCACGTCATCAGACACGTCAGCAAGTCAACAGAGTCAACATGCCACGTCAGCCTCAGCCAATCAGAGCATGACACGTGTCGCCACGTGTCGCAATCCTATTGTGCCGACAAATGCAACACACGCCTACGCCACGTCAGCGCCACGTCATCGCCACGTCATCGATGACGTCATCACAATAATTGAGAATTAGCCGCCTTGACACGTGTCAGTTGTACAGTCAGCCGCCTTGCCACGTGTCGCCGTCTCATTGTGCCACGTCGACAAATGAGCGTCGCGACGCGCAACGACTTAGCGTCGCGACGCGCGCACAGTGACCAAACAGTGATTTTATTTTCCTATAAATAGAGGCCGAATTTTCAGTTTTTAGTACACCTTTCTCTCACTCCTTCTATGTAATTAGGGAGTTTCTCTCTCTAGAATTTTCATTTTTATTTTTTACTTTTTACTTTTGTAATAATTTTAATTACTTTTTGTAATAATAGTAATCTACTTTCTTATTTTACAGTTTTTACTATTCACTATGCGGAGGTAACTTCCCTATGCTAGGGTGAAAGGTAATTATTTTACTATTGCTATTTAGATTAATCTCCCTTAAAAATAATATATTTACTATTTAAAATTCTGATTAATAAAGGAATACCGCTATATTGGTCGGTTGGTAATTTAATTTTAATCTGGTTTAAACCTGACTAATCAAGGAATACCGCTATATTGGTCGGTTGGTAAATTTATTTTCTGTTGGTTTGAACCTGATTAATCAAGGAAACCGCTATATTGGTCGGTTGGTAAATTTATTTTGGTACCGCCTTTATGGCTGGATTATGGACAAATATTACCACCTATATGGCTGGTTGGACTTAATTTGACTTAATCAGGATACCGCCAGATTGGTCGGTTGGTAAAATATATTATTACAAGTTTATATATTATTTTATGGGAGATATCTAAATTAGTAGTAGTAAAAGTAATTCCTTTTGCCTTAGCATTTTATTTCATTTGTAATTTTCTTTCAGCATTTTACTTTTCGCAATTACTTTTCAGCATTTTCATTTTATGTCTTTTAAGTTTTTAATAGCCCTAGCTATGTGTCATAACTAAGTTAGTAATCTAGGGTTGTGATGAAATCCAATATCACCGGTTTATAAGGGTTAAATTATAATTTGGGTAATATAAAGATTTATTTATTGAGTCTTAATCTTAATGCTTTTTATTAACTGGCCACTAATAAAATTGATAAGGTAAACTTAAAATGAACTAGACATAGGGATTTTAGGTTTAAAACCTCAGACTCAATAACCCACGATCTTCCTTGAGGATAGATAACCCTTTAATAGATTTCCTTACAGGATAGGAATATACCTGTTGGGCGGGGGTAGCCATAATGGAACTTAATATTAATGAATCCAGTTAATTTGATTAACATAGACATATGGTTTAATTAAGTTAAATTGGATATTTGTAATTGACCATCGGAAGAGGCTTTTACATAATTTAGTGTTCCAGGTTAATAAATCAATATTTTACCCAATTATAAGATAACAACTTCATCTTTAAATAATATTGGAATAAATCACAACCCTAGATAGTTTTAATATTGAATTTTCTCAAAATATCTTTTCAACCAATTTTAGTTACTTGCTTTTAAATTTAAAATCGTCGCCATTTCAAATCAATCAAACAACCTGTCAGATTTTAGTAATCATTTGACCTCATAAAAATTAATAGATAAGATTTTAAGTCCTCGTGGGATCGATACTTTTTATACTACTTGAACGATACGTACGCTTGCGTTATACGTGTGTGTTTACGCCGGTCAATCACACACCCTTATTTCGGATTGGACCGAGCAAATATTTTTACATTGAAGTTATGCCAGGGCGTATAACTATATATTAGGGCGCATAAATATTCTGCTCCTTCTGATACATTCAAAAATCCAACTAATTTATTGCAAAAATTAGATCAAAACTACAATCTTGGAGTGTTATTAATGAACAACAAAAAACAAACAAAGATGCTTCACGGTTATCAGACACCATTCCTAAATAACGACAACGAGTATTACATGTCATGCGTGCACATTTATAGCAAACACCTATTTTTTTAGCTCTTCTCTTTTTAGCATAGGTGTTTCTTCCTAAACCAGTCAGATATGACACAAATAAGGGTGGGTGATGTCAGAATATTTCTCAACTCTGTTAACTTGCCGTTAAAATAAGGGTGAAATGTCAATTTTTTGAGAGTACAAGGGTGCAATGTGTAGAAAATTTAGTACAGGGTGCAATGTAAAAAATATTGAGAGTACATGAGCCTCAAGGTGGGTTTTTCCTTATGTAAATGTCGAATTAATTTTTCTTTTTTTTTCTCTGAAAAGAAATCAATTAGTTACTAGTAATCTTATAAAATTGAGACGAAAAATTATATTAAATTTCTTATTATTTTTGAATCGGAATGGAAAATCGGGTCGAATTTCAATTGATTAAATTTTGTATATAAAAAATTAAAATTCGAGACAAATTATCTTAAAAATAATATAATTTTCTATTTGAAATGAAAAAACCTATAAAATCTCGTATCGAACTATTCAAAATCCCGATCAACTAGGATTAGGATTTTTCTACCGTTTCTAATTATCCTCACTTTAATAGTTTGCTTTATATACGAATTAATTTTTATCACAAAAAATAGTTAATTATTGAGGATGGTTTTTTTTCCACGAGTCCTCGTGAGTTCATCAATGTCGTATATATTAACAATAGAGTTGAATGAAGCCGAAGGGATAGACTACTTAAGATATCAAGAGTAAGATGTTGTATTGTACATTGTTTGAAGTATTATCTCCAAATATAAATGTGTACGACTATCAAAAATTTCAAATGATGTAATATTTATTATGTAATTTTTTATTTTTTTTACATATATATAGGAATAGGATTATAGGAGTGATCAGATATAAATCATTTTGATATAATTTCATCCGAGTTTATAAAAAATACATATATTATCTGTACGAGCCAAAATTGGGCCGTGGGCAAAACCGTCTTTTCTTTCGAACCCAAATACCAATGAAACCCATAGACTGAGGCCCAGATTAGAGAGTTTAACACTATTCTGGAAAGCCCAAAACAGAACCCAAAAAGACCTTATATTATTTGCACATAAGGCTACACATACAAGGCCAAACCAAGAGACAGCATAAAACACATCACCAAATATTTCCTCTTTTCCTCAACATGGTATATATCATCCACATGCCACCGAAAGTTTTAACCATTTTAGCACGTTGTGGGGGCCGCTCCCATAATTTCAATTCCTATTCCAACAGTAAAGTGACAACTTAAACATGTGAAAGGCCACAATTGCCAGAGGGGTCAGCACTTTGTAGATCCCAATAATCGTAGGTACAACTCCTCTGGTAGTGATAAAGATGATTCCTTCAAATCTATAAAAGGATACGTAACTCAACAAAATGAGGAGGAGCTTCTCAACTCTGATGCATGCTTCACTTCTTTCTTACAATCTTCTGCTCTCTGACATTAGCACTCTCAGAGCTCTCCATCCCCTTATACACTTACCATCGCCCTCACGGCCACCCAAAGAGTTTAAGGTAACATCAAACCTTACTTTCACATTTACATATTTACTGCTCATTTCATACTACTGACTTGAGCGTTGGAGTGCCCCCGGCACCCACCACACCGGAGGGCAGTCAGTTCCCGCTCATTCTACCTTTATCTTGCAGGATCGCTAATGCCCCCAACCTACAAATTCTGATTGTAGACCTCGGTCGAAATCCAGCGTCTACAATTTGGCGCCCACCGTGGGGCCTTAGTGATTCATAGCAGGTAAAGATATCTTAGTCTACGATTCCTAAAATGCAACTACTCATGGCTTCAAGCAACAAGCAAATTCTAGATCACATGCACACAACCTAATATAGCAGACCACTCACCAAAGCTCCATTTTATGGATGGACATTTCATACGATATGGAGCTCAGAATGTTTGGCATAGGCAGATGCTCTATTCGACACTACACTCAACATGAGGTAAATGTCTCACTCAACATGAAATGGAGAAAGGCTAACATCAATTCCATTCGACAATGCCTACATACGTGACATATGCATATATTAGTATATCGTACATTTTTTAAGTAAAGGTGTGACCATACATCAATGGAAGAGAATCTTGCAAAATGGTTCACGCCATAAGCCCAAATCTAAAAAAAAAATAAATAAAAAAACTGCACTCCCCTAATCCAAATACAAGCCGAGCAATAAAGCCGTGTAGAATGGCCACATCCATGCGCATGCTTCAAGAAAGCCACTTGACATGGCCAACTCACATCCAATGAAGGCCCACGAACTAACAACCCATACTCATAACACATGGTCGTGTGAAATGCTGCCTCACGCAAGGGACGAAATCCCACATTGAAAAGCTTCCAATTTGGGCCCAAGTAAGCTAAAAAAAAAAAGTTTAAAAAAAAAATTGTAGGCTACAATAAGAATTGCAAGTAGTCAAAAGCTGAAAGTGCCCAATGCTCTAGATTCCTTCCATCAAAGCTACACTTAGGTGCTGACGAAAAATTTCACTCTACAAAAGGAACCTCATAACCAATAAAGAGTTGAGATAAAGTGGGGCCAATAATAAGGCTGCCAAGATAATCACATGATGCTTTCCTACTAGTGCTGGACTTCTCATGGCTGCAAAGAAATCCAAAGACCAACCCCCATGTGCATAAAGCCCAAAAGTCGAGACCATGTATAAAGCAAAACTGCTCATAACATACCCATTTGAAACACATCATCCAGCCAAGCTACCAAGCGTCTGTGGCTCAACAAACATAAAAAAGCTATGCATCGAAGGCTGCTAACTGCCATACCTTGAATAATTTGCTAAATTCCAGATGCATCATAATAACTTGAACACAGTGCTGGAATCATCTTTGCTGCTCTTTTCCAGTGCACGTGGCTTGTGTTTCATCATAACCCTACCTCGTTTCTTTTTAGAATTGAAAACTTCCACTTGCAGAATGATACAACTCTACTTCCTCCATATCCATGTTCATTCCCAAAACAAGAGCTTTTCATTCCATAATTTAGTGTTGAATACAAAAAGTTGCAAGCATAAAATGATAATTGCCAAAAAAACATTCAAAGGTACAAGAAAAAGAGGATTCAATCTTCTAGAGCTTCAGGAGCTTGGGCTTCATTGAGAGAATCGCCAGTAGTAGGGATATCTTGAGCATCTTTGGTTTCCAATAATTGGGCTTCTTTCGGATCCGACCCTTCGCCAATCTCATCCATATTCTCTTCTACGACCTTCGGTGGCACCTCCAACCCTATTGATCCTACCTTTGTAACCTTTGGAGGCTCCTCGAACCCTGCTAATCCCACTTCTGCAATAGCTTTACCTTCAACGTCAGCTGATTTTTTAACATCTTCATCTTCTTCATCCAACAAGGAAAACTCGGTCTCATACCTTTCACAATCTTTGGTATATTTCTCAATGGTCCACTTATCATGCTCCATCGACAAGAACTACTTCATCATTTTACTTATCTTGGTAAGAATGGCCTCGAAGTAGACCTTATTCAGTCTACCCACAAGCTTTTCGTTCTCTTTCCTCAAGGATTCCATACTCTTCTTGTGAGTTTTAATTCAGTCCTAAACCCTTTCCTCTCCACTTTTAACGTCACTTGAATGGCCTTCAGTTATTTCTCCATATGCCCCACTATTCTACCATTCCTTTTTGATTCTGCCTTCAGCTCAACAACTTATTTCCTCACTGCCGTGAGAGACTTTTCCAACTCTCTCATTCACCTTTGATTCGACTCAACATATTTTTTCATAAAGAGGACACTCTCTTCCAATGAAATCGCTTTGTGCACCACTCGCCCCAGATGAAAAAGAAGCAACATATCATCTACTTACTAAGACATATAGCATCCCCATTCGACACAAAATAATACTATTTTCCTGGAGAGCTATAAAATTTCCCCATGTGCCAAAAGTCCATTCACCACAGTTCATTTTTTTTTGTCGAATGAGGTTTATCATTTGCTCCGAACAATTTTGTTTCACGGACACATGTGTAGTATCACATCACATGGTTCCACCTGACACATAGTGATCAATATCTAGCTCATTTGATGGAACCCTTATATGGTAGGTATATGGATTCTCCCTCAAACCACTAATCATGTTGGCGATTGCAGCCATGCAGTGATACCATTTGACACGAAAAGACCATAACCGATTTGTTCCAAACGACAAACATATACGCAAATAGGATCCGATCATTTTATGTCAAATTGGATCCTATGTGAATTTGTCTGTGCATATTGCTTTATCACGTGGAGGAGACAGAGAGACATAAGCTATCATTCACTCAATCTCACCTTTGTAGTATGAAATCAAAGCCAAGCAACAAAATTACATGCTACACTACATCAACAATAACTCAAGCTTTGTAAATTCAATTGATCATTGGCACACTGTCAGGATGATTCATAAGACACTACACGAATGAAGCTCAGAAATTAGAAAGATGGTTCATACTACATTACATGAAGGCTCATAAGACATTGAATAACCCTCTCGAGACAACACATATGAAATTTCATCTCCAAATCACATGAAATGTTAGACATCATCTTCATGCTACGTTGATTTAATATTGCCAACTTCATACTACATATGGAATTTTTTATCATGCCTAGTAGAATGAAAAACTCTATTGGATCTCCTTTATGTCCAATCGACCAACCTGAATTAGACTAGGTAGTGTGGAAATTCTATGTGACTTTCATCAAGTTCATTCCATTGTAGCATCCTAGACCTTCTTCAGGTCTAGTATAGTAAGTGATGACCTTGATTGACTTTTATCAAGTCCATACGACATATTCATTCAACAATAGTCTCATGGACCTTCATCAGGAGAGTGAATGGTGATTTCTTTGGACTTTCATCAAAGTCATTTCCATTCGACCGTAACTCCTCATCTGGAGAATAAGTGTTGACCTTGGACCTTCATCAGGTCCATTCAACAACTCCATTCGACAAATCCATTCGACAATAGTATTGTAGAAGTGTAAAGACTGATGACTTTGATAGATATTTTTCAAAGTCTTTTCTACCTTTGTCTCTTGGACCTTTATCAAGTCTATGATAGAGAGTAATGACCTCCTTGGACTTCCATCAAGTCCATGCGACATGTCCATTCGACAGTAGTCTCGTGACCTTAATCAGGTCTTGTAGTATGAAGATTCTCATAGATATTCATTAGGTTCATTCGACTGTGCCTTGTGGACCTTCATCAGGTCTATTTGATAGTCCATTCGACATTAGTATCATAGACCTTCATCAGAATTAGTAGTATGAGAATGAAAGACTCTCAAAGACCTTCTTCAGGTCTGGTAGAGTAGAGATCATCATTGACTTATATTAGATTATGTAGAATGAAGAATGAAGACCACCGTGGATCTTCATCATATATGGAGTGTGTAAACTCTCATGTACCATCATCAAGTATAATGGAGTGTGTAGACTTTCTCGGACCTTCATCGGGTCATGTAGACTTTGATTTACTTTCTTCAAGTGTTGTAGAATGAAATCTTCTTAGACTATCAATCTGGTATCTGTAGACTCCCTTGTACCTTCATCAATGTGTATAGTTGACTTGAAACATAAGACAAGGAATCATCCTCCGTATGGGACTTCATTATCAACCTTCTACCCAATCAACACAACAGGCAAGTAAAGAATCTCTCATTATTTCAATCAAACAGAGTATACTTCCTACACTCCATATGACAATGTAGTGTGAAAAAACTCCTGAGCTTCATCTGGTTCAGTCGACCGGGGACATCCCCCAGTGGCTCACATAGAGTCAAGTTGAAGACCTGGCCTTCATCTGGTCCAGGCGATATTGTAGATTCCCCTGGTCTTTTGACCCGTAGTATGGGGAGTATCCTGACCTTCATCTGGTTCAGTCGACCGGGGACATCCCCCAATGGCTCACATAGAGTCAAGTTGAAGACATGGCCTTCATCTGGTCCAGGCGATATTGTAGATTCCCCTGGTCTTTTGACCCGTAGTATGGGGAGTATCCTGGCCTTCATCTGGTTCAGTCGACCGGGGACATCCCCCAATGGCTCACATAGAGTCAAGTTGAAGACCTAGCCTTCATCTGGTCCAGGCGATATTGTAGATTCCCCTGGTCTTTTGACCCGTAGTATGGGGAGTATCCTGGCCTTCATCTGGTTCAGTCGACCGGGGACATCCCCCAATGGCTCACATAGAGTCAAGTTGAAGACCTGGTCTTTATCTGGTCCATGCGATATTGTAGATTCCCCTGGTCTTTTGACCCGTAGTATGGGGAGTATCCTGACCTTTATCTGGTTCAGTCGACCGGGGACATCCCCCAGTGGCTCACATAGAGTCAAGTTGAAGACCTGGCCTTCATCTGGTCCAGGCGATATTGTAGATTCCCATGGTCTTTTGACCCGTAGTATGGGGAATATCCTGGCCTTTATCTGGTTCAGTCGACTGGGGACATCCTCCATGGCTCATGACGAGTCAAGTTTAGCACAAGACCTTCAACTGGTCTAGAAAAATTTGAAGATTCTCCTGGTCCTTGACCAGTAGTATGGAGATTGTCCTGGCCTTTATATGGTTCACTCGACCGATGACAATCCCCCTGGCTCATGTCGAGCCAAGTTGAAGACTTGAACTACTCTTAGTCCAAAAGACATTGAATTCTCTATGTCATATATGAACTATGCATTTTTGACAGGCACTCTTACATCTTGTTTCATTCGACATGTATAGAAATACTCTCCAAGTCAATAACTTCTTGACTTAGAGAGTATGTGACAAACTGTACGAGCCAAAATTGGGCCGTGGTCAAAACCGTCTTTTCTTTCGAACCCAAATACCAATGAAACCCATAGACTGAGGCCCAGCTTAGAGAGTTTAACACTATTCTGGAAAGCCCAAAACAGAACCCAAAAAAACCTTATATTATTTGCACATAAGACTACACATACAAGGCCAAACCAAGAGACAGCATAAAACACACCACCAACTATTTCCTTTTTTCCTCAACATGGTATATATCATCCACATGCCACCGAAAGTTTTAACCATTTTAGCACGTTGTGGGGGCCGCTCCCATAATTTCAATTCCTATTCCAACTGTAAAGTGACAACTTAAACATGTGAAAGGCCACAATTGCCAGAGGGGTCAGCACTTTGTAGATCCCAATAATCGTAGGTACAACTCCTCTGGTAGTGATAAAGATGATTCCTTCAAATCTATAAAAGGATACGTAACTCAACAAGAGGAGGAGGAGCTTCTCAACTCTGATGCATGCTTCACTTCTTTCTTACAATCTTCTGCTCTCCGACATTAGCACTCTCAGAGCTCTCCATCCCCTTATACACTTACCATCGCCCTCACGGCCACCCAAAGAGTTTAAGGTAACATCAAACCTTACTTTCACATTTACATATTTACTGCTCATTTCATACTACTGACTTGAGCGTCGTAGTGCCCTCGGCACCCACCACACTGGTGGGCAGTCTGCTCCCGCTCATTCTACCTTTGTCTTGCAGGATCGCTAATGCCTCCAACCTACAAATTCTGATTGTGGACCTCGGCCGAAATCCAGCGTCCACATTATCTCGTTTCAAATAAAAAATAAAATATTTTCTATCTTAACATTCGGATATTATTACATCGCAACGGTTTATATGTGATCATCCTATATACAGTGAAATAGTGCAGCAAAGTATCTAGCTAGCAAAGCTTACATGTATATGGGGTTTGATTTTGTATTTTAAAGACGTCGTAGATGACACTGTCGGTTTCTCCAAACTGAAAGTGTTCAAATAGCAATTTTTAATTAATTTTTTTGATCAATTAAATAAATCACTACAACCACTTCTCTACTGACACCCCATAATTTTACTAATAAAACTCTCAATTTAATCTTGATGGGCTAATGGGGATCGGACTTTTTCATTATGGGCCCATGAAAAAATTGCAAATAGAGTGATTATATGTCACGCAAAAAGCACATGCACTTCGAGTTCGAGTTGAACTTTACAAGAAATTACGGATGTTTTCAAAACCATGAAAGCGCATGCACATGCAGCAACTTATTATAACTTTTTCAATCCCAAGTAACTTTACATGCACTTTTTGTTCTGTGTAGCATTTCTATATAAACTTAACATTCTTATTTCTAAAATCCCACAACTGCATGGAACATGAAGTTCAAGATGAACATGTCAACTTCTGTAAGCTCCTCTTCCTTTACTATAAATAATTTTTATTAGCATTATTTTATAAAGTCCTGCTGCTTGCTTAATCTTTTAATGGTAATTGAAGAAAATGGTGGTGACTTTGTAATTAGCTTCTTGGAATTCGCAAAGGTCAACTAGATATGAATTTTTCTTTTTTCTTTTTTTTTTTTTTTTTTTTTATAGTTCTTTCTGTTTGTGAGCTCTTCTTTTCAATGTACAAATGCTTAAAGAACAGTTCTAACATTCTAAGAAAATATAATTTTTCATCTTGATGATCACATATTCGAAGATGGAGCGGAAGAGGCAGAAATCATTTCTTCGGCATTTCCTCCCTGCAGTTCTTCTGTTGTCTGCAGTTTTCTTCATTGGAAGTGCCTTTATAGTCTCAGGCTGCAAAGAGGTATACATACAAGTAACCATACAACATTAGTGACATTGTTAGTGTTGGAAAATATGCATAACATATTAGCATTATTGGCTAATTTGAAGCACCTTTTAAGTTGGACTCACTTATGGGAATGATGAGATCATGAGTAATTCGGATTCTCCTCCGTAAATACTTCAAAATTGTATATTAATACGCTCAAAATGATGCTCGGGTAAGAAGTTATGGATTGAGGCTGTTTTTAACAATTTTAGTGCTAATTTAGTAGTGCTCCAAAGTGACTTTTTGTCGTTCGGCAATCTTAAGTCTTACTTTCAATTTCTGATTTACTATTGTCTATTGTTTTAATTGTAATTTTCTATTGCGCTGTAATTGTTACTGTGTTCTGCTATTGCCAACTCTATTAGTTTCTATCCTTAGTTTCAATGATTTGTTTCTGGCAAGAATGTAATAATGGTCTTTCTGTGAACAGAGGATTTCGCTATGGGGAGTGATTAGAACTAGAAGGTCTAGAATTTGTGAGGTTTGATGCATTTGTTTACATTTTCTGTTCATACTTTTAAGCAATGATTTGTTTTAGCTTTTCATGATTTGTCGTGGTTTATTCAGGGTCAATGCAGGCCACATGGTAGTGAGACTCTACCTAAAGGTATCGTCTCTGGGACATCTGACTTGGAAATGAGATCATTATCAGGCCCGAAGAGTGAAAAGGTTAAGTGGTGATATAGATTTTATGTAGCATTACTTTCCCAGTAATGACATTAAATTTGTTCTTTTTCAGAACTCGAAGACATCAATGAGCTTGTTAGCCATTTCAGCTGGAGTAAAGCAAAAGGAAAGTGTAAACAAAATTGTCAAGAAGGTGAAATATGCTGAAATGTTTGTGCCCTGATTATGTATGTTGTAGCTTTTAGTTGAATTTAATGTCTCTTTTTTCACTTCAATGTCTCAGTTTCCACCAAGTGATTTTGTTGTGATGCTTTTTCATTATGATGGCATTGTGGATGCTTGGAGTGATTTAGAATGGAGTGCTCATGCCATTCATGTCTCTGCTATCAACCAAACTAAATGGTAATTACTAATTAAGGTCCTTAAACAGGCCTTAAGCATATCCTCAGTAACTTGATGTTTTGTATTATCTCCCGTGATTAGGTGGTTTGCAAAGCGTTTTTTACACCCTGATATTGTTTCGGATTATGGATACATTTTCTTGTGGGATGAAGATCTTGGCGTCGATAATTTTAACGCTAAAAGGTTTAGTTATGTATCTGGAACCTATGCATATTTTCTGAAAAATTACTTCTTCGGTAAGTCATTCACAGTTTAATCTTCTGCAATTCAAACATTTATGCAGATACATTTCAATTGTTAAAGAAGAAGGGCTTGAGATATCACAGCCAGCACTTGATCCTGATAAGTCAGAGCTGCACCATCATCTTACAGTGCGAAACAATAGAACGACAGTCCACAGGTTATTCTCAGCAGACTTGTTTAAAAAAGATACCGCGGTTTCAATTGAAGTTCATTTTACTGTTTGGTATTTTTCTGATCTAAGTTCTAAGGTTGGTACTGCTATGTTAACAGGAAGATTCACAAGTTGATTAGTGGTGGAAGGAGGTGTGATTTAAACAGCACCAACCCTCCTTGTGCAGGGTAAATGTATTTACATGTTTAAACGTATCGTGATTCACCACTGATCTCAATAGGGGTGGCACATGTAACACAGAATCTTACATTTTTCAGGTTTGTAGAAATGATGGCGCCTGTTTTCTCAATAGCATCCTGGCGTTGTGCATGGAATATGATTCAGGTCTGTCAAAGAAACTTCTGAGTAAACTATTATGATTCAGATTTGGAAAGTATGCTATTGAATTTGAATTTTCCTTCTAATTTGTTGTCAGAATGACTTGGTTCATGCCTGGGGAGTCGATTTTCAGCTGGGTTATTGTGCACAGGTAACTTCACAATCCAGAATCTTACAATTTGTTCAGCTCAGTCCCTTGAGCACATAACTGAAGTGTATCATATTCTTTGACACTTGACAGGGTGATCCAACAAAGAACATAGGCATTGTGGACGCCGAGTACATTGTTCATTATGGTCTTCCTACACTTGGAGGTCTGGCTGCAAACAAGGTCTGAAACTCTAAGCTCAATTGATCATTATGTGCGAAATTGTGTTCATTATGTTTGCTATATATTACTGCTGGTCATTTATTTACAGGAACCACAATCGCTGCATCAGCCGTCTGCTAGAGACAAGGTACGCATATTTCGATATATCTTCTATCAAATATTTAGGGGCTCTATATTTCTTGACAATCTTCAGAAGAATTGTAAAACTTACTGATTTGTTAAGTTTAATAACTATTGTACGCAGGTGAGAAACAGGTCCTATGTTGAATTAGAGATCTTCAAAAACAGATGGAGAAGAGCCGTTAAGGATGATGAGTGTTGGGTTGATTTATTTGAACAATCACAAAAGCAAAAGAAAGGCTAGAAGATGGAGAGAAAGCAGCATCTTTGTGCAATCCTGTTTCTGCAACATTGAGGATGCATAATATTGTTATAATCATTACTTTTTAGTATAAAGTTTTCTTTTTTGATTTTAGTTAAATCCTATCAAATTAATCTTGTAATAGTATATTCATTTGAATATAGTAACAAACAATTTGTTTCACAAGGGCAGAAATGTAATGTAAACCTGTCTCATCTCAGGAATGACAATATCAATTCACAAACTTACAGTCAATTACTTGGTGACATTTAAGTTTCATCTAATTAAACTCCTTTTGAGAAAAATTTCAGAAATAACTTTTCCGAGTTCTTCGCCCGAATCCTCTTGTACATGATGCTCTGCCTGCAAAATGCAAAGAGTTAACTGCAATTGTATTGCCAGCAATAAGAGCCTTTACAAGTACAAATAGATAATGCAGTTACATAAAAGTATACTACAACCTCTGCACATTAAGAAGCATCGTATAGGCATGAAAATATAATCAAGCATGTAGATTAAACGCCAACGGCACTAAGTTAATGCATGAAAGGACCGTTTTTACCATTTGAAGTTCAACTAGCTTATGGTTTGAATCCTTGCAGAAATCTGTTAGTTAAACTGTTGTAAGAATAAAATCAACTGGAACACATGAGCAGAAAGGGGAAAAAAAAAGGGAAATATAAATAATATTCACCTTTAGCTGCTTCTTCATAGCTCTACCAATGGCAGTCATTGCAAATCCTAAGGAACCAGAGGCGAGATAATACGTCTATAAACCATTGCGTCGTCCTCTTTCATTTTATAAGGACTGCAGCTAGTCAAGGCTTTATCACTGGCCCTTAAAGGATCCTATTTGGTGACAGAAGAAGGTACCTAAGCATGTTAACCATTGAGCTAAAGCTTTGAGGACCAATTAAACTGAAATGGTATACAAATTAAGAAAGATAATAAACACATACACGCTGAACAAGTGCCGAAATACATACAAAAACCTATATGTAGTAGAATTTGTAATGCAATCTGCATTACCTCTGAAAAAAAATTTCAACCAAAAAGTTGCTGAATATGGACAAGGTTGATGGGAAGATTGGCATGTTTTGCTGTTAGCTTAAGTAAACAAGGAAAAGGATCATCATTGTTTGTCAGTTATCACGAAAGCAAAATACTACATATAGAACAAAATTAAAGAAATGCATAGTCAAGATTCAGGATATCCATACAGGAGGGTTGAGGATAGCTAGATCCTTAAGCTTCTCCCGATGCTTAGCATATTCAACAACAGGCGAAAAATAGCCCTGAGAGGTACATAAACAATAGGAAGCTTTCAGTTTCATGTCACCTATAAACGCAACAGATAAAATTAACGGCTTACATTCATTCTACTACCGAAGAAGGAGAACACGCCTGGACAACAATTGAAACCTTGTCACTGGCAATTTCATTAACAAAGGACTCCAAGGATGACACATATTCTGCAAGCCATGGCGAAAACTTACTAAAAGACAGAGAGAATGTTTAACTCTTATCTGCCACCATTTAAGCCTAGTAAACTAGTAAAGTATTACCATCCAAAGTATGGTAAAATCCATATCCGGGTTGAGGCTTCTCTGAAAATCTGAAGCCTGTAAAATTAAGATAAAGGCAAAGATTTCTTTCATATCTTGTATTGAAAGAGACAAATGTAGTTGATCCAAACAAAGTTGTGTAAGAGAGGGATTCTCGATCTGGCTCTCATTCTTCGAAAAACAGCAATCACATTTATGTTATTTTTATTTGTTTATTTTTTCTCCTGATGCTTAAGTTCATAATAAGCTTAAAATTATACCCAGGCAGATTATTGTCACATTAGATGGACAAAACCCTCATAGTTTAACCAAAAATACGTCTGCCATTTTAAGATTTCATTAAGTATCTAAACTAGCCAATATCTTCTCTCGCTCGCAATTTTTTTTTACTTGATTTGTTTAACAAGTAAAAATTTCTAACTTTCTCAAACAAATAGGTTAATAATATGTCATGTAATCTTCAGCATCCTTTTTTACATTAAGAATTTAACTCTGGCAATTGTCTTATGGCATAAATGCTTTGCATCCATATTCTCAATTAACCATAGCCAAAATCAAGTTTCATTTGCAATAAACATACCAAACAGGTAGATTTGCAAAGAGTAGCACATTGAGATACAGTGGAATTTAAAATTTTAAACCAATACATATTTCTATTTAACAAAGTAAGGAAGGTTAAGGACATAGAGAAGGAAATAAGCCCAAATGACACCAGAAATTCCACCAAAGAAGAATCCTCCAGTGAACTTAGCCCACCCATCAGCTGTTTGCAATTGATCAGGCTCCTTCTTCCTTCCAGTCAATGTTAAACCTGGAGCTGTAGATGGCTCTCCTTCACTGAATGAAGCAATTCCATAGATTGACAAGCAAATGCTGAGGATCACAACAAGGCCACCGGCGGCCAAAGACCCTGCTGGTCCTGCTATTTCTGTATTTCTCAATGGCCCTGCCTTAACAAATGGACCCACAAGGAGGAATCCATGGGCTAACCCCACCTCTACTCCTCTCAGCAGAGGGCTCACTGCCGTCCGATAAGCTGGTAGATTTGAGAGGTACCATGCCACCAATGGACTTGATGTAACTGGAGTCTCCAAGCTTCCAATGAATGGATCACCATTGATTGGCTGAATAACTTGGTAAGTGGGCTGCACAAAGTGTAGTCATAAAAGTCAATTTAAAAAACACCATAACAATGATTCTTGAAAAATATGATGGTTATGAATTCTGAACAAACCGTTTATGTTCAATCAAATATAAGTAAATGTGTTACCTTGTCAGCTTGGACAGCTTTAACAGTGAGACGGGGGATTCTCTTGGAGGGAACAATTCTGAGTGGAGATCCAGAGATACCCTTTGGAGTAAGAAGGCTCCTGGAAACCGGTGCAGTGAAGCTACTCTTGAGCTGGCTGGCCATTGGAGAAGAAACAGAAGCCATTTGAAATTGTTTGTTAAAAGACTTTTGTTTCCAGGAGCTTTGATATGTAGATTATAGATATGTAAGTTAAAAAGGTGAAGGATGATGGATTTGCTTAGTATCTTTGAATTGGAAACTTGTGGTTGTGAAGAATGAGGTGGCACACTTTCAGATTTTTCATTGGATGGGAAGTTCTTCTAAGCCTTATCCCTTATCCACAACAATAAGCATGGCTTATATTGCATGTTATTATGGCTCCATTATTATGCAAAAAATGAAGATTATGGCTACATATCATTTTTATTCGTCTTAATATTTGAAAAAAAAAATGCTTTTATAATACCAATTATCATTGATGAAAAAGCTTGGATATTCATCGGCAACTGATCATAAAAAACATCATTACTCCCTTGATAAAAATTACTTTAATATCAAATTTCAATCATTAATATTTTAAAAAAAATGGTACAAGCATAATTGGATAAAAGTTATCATCTTGAATTCTTGAATTTCATTCGGGAGGAAAATGAAATTTTTGATGCAACACGGATTTTGGAGTTCAAGTTCGAACACATGCCCCTACACTTCAGCATCAAAACCGTGCGAGTCACAACGGAAAGAATTGAATATGAATTTAAGTTCATTAATTCAATTTGTTTATTCGTTTATGATTATTTATTGGTTTCATTTTACTGGTTATTGTTTATTTTCAATTAATATTCTAGAAGTTATAATCATTTATTAGAAAAAAAATAATATTGTATAGATTTTGAGGATCAATTTTAATAGATTTATTGATTGTGTATTTCATACGAAGAATTAAATATAAATAAATTACATATATCTATGTCATTGAATCATGTCGTGATTAAATATTTCTCATTTACGATTCGTTTATTAAGTGAATCGAATACGAATCATGATGTTAAAATTCATTTATTAAACAAATCGAATATGAATTTATCATATTTTGATTATGTTAGTTTAAAATTCGACACAAATTCAATTCGACAATTCGTTTTTGTCACGCTACAACCAAGTGTCGAACAATTCAAGGAAAAGACAACAGTAGCCTTATCGGCAACAATTTCAGAGAAATTTTTTTTGGAATCGTTGGAAACCCTCGACTGTCCAAACCATCATTTCCGGGCATAAGTGGAGCAGGTAAAACCCTCGGCTGTCTCATGCTCTTATAAGAAATGTACTCCATGGATTCGAACCCAAGACCTCAAGGTGAGATCCTGAGCTCTACATCACCAAGACACGCCCATTGGGGACATTTCAGAGCACTCCGCTCCCACGGAAACCCTAATATTCATCTAATTCCTCATGTGAATGATGACTTTGGACCTTTCATTCATTTCTATTCTCACGGTAGGCTTTCAAATGCTGATGTGATTTCTAGGTTTATGAGCTCTTAATATGTTTGCATACTTGTCACTGATACTTATACATACCAGAGCAATTGTGAAATTCCCTACAAGCACTAGCGACAAACAAATTCTATATACCCAAGAGGGGGGGTGAATTGAGTTATGGCTAAAATATGCGGAATTAAAAAATTTGCCGATTTTAAGTTAATTTACCAATTAAGCTTAAGGTCAATTTTCTCTATTGGATTAAATTACCTATATGCAAGTTTCTAATCAATAAGCATGTAGAAATAAAACTTGCAATATGTAAAGAGTTTAAGGAATAGAGAAAACAACACCGAGATTTATAGTGGTTCGACCAATAATGCCTACGTCCACTCCCCCAAGCCGCGCTTGAAGATTTCCACTATCAAAGAGTTTCCGTGGCTCACCCGCAACCAAGAGTTTTGCACAAGGTTTACTCCAAACCTTACACTTTGAGTTTTAGATAAAGGCTCACTCAAATTTTAGTGTCCTATACATGCCAATGATCTCTAAACAATATTTGTGTGTGAATAAATCAAAGATAAGTTGCGGAAATTACTTACATTGATCGGTTGAGATTTCAAAAATTCTCCAAATGATGTAGAAGCTCCAAGCTTGAAATTGAGTTCCAAACTCTTGGGTGAGTTTCCCTATCACCTTGTTTGACTTTCTAAAGTGCTAGCTTTGATGAATTTTTGCAACAAAAATCCATGGAGAAGAGAAGATGGTTCTTCCCAAAGATATACCTTTCGTGAATTAATATTGTCTCATATCTTATTAATTCGGAACTAATCATAAAGACTTTTATCATTTATATATCCAAGTAATTCAATTACAAAATGATAAAAGAGCAATTTCCTTTGTCACATAGTTAATTTGTACAAAGACACAATGTCTTTTACAAATAGTGTTGCTATGGGTCATAATTGTCCAACAATCTCCCACTTGGCCTATAGCCAATCACTCAAGTGTCCAACACCTGAACTATGTACGGGACGCTCATGCTTATGCTAAGATATCGCTTTCGCCAGGGGATATGCAAGGTTATCATCTAATACGATCTTTTCGATCTTGACATCGCCACGATGTATGATCTCACAAATCAGATGAAACCGTTCGAAGTACATACTTGGATCATTGATGAGACCGTAATTCTTTAGCCTGCGCTGTAGCCCAGCTCAGCTGCTAACAGAACTACTCCTAATCCAATTAGGAATTTAATAAATCTAAAATGATTCTTTTGCTGCCTCAGCTGCAGCAATATAATCTGGTTTTGTTGTTGAATTGACAACATTATCTTGCTTGGAAGATTTCCAGCTCACTGTTACGTTATTCAAACAAAATATGTACCCTTATTGCGACTTACAGTCGTCTTTATCAGTTAGGAAACTTGCGTCGGTGAACCTAGTCACTTCAAGTTCTCATTCTTTATGGATTAAGAATGCATCCTTAGTTCGTCTAAGATACTCAAGGATGTTCTATACATCAATCCAGTGACCATCACATGGATCGGCCTGATTGTGACTCCACATACTCAAAGCATATGAGACACCAGGTCGCGTACATGTCTTTCAATGTACGAGTTCTCGGAGAGTGCCAATAACTTTTAGATCTATCCCAATAGATCTTTATGTTGGACAATTATGACCCATAACATCACTATTTGTAAAAGACATGGTGTTCTTTGTACAAATTAACTATGTGACAAATGAAATAACTCTTTTATCATTTTGTAATTGGATTACTTGGATATATAAATGATAAAAGTCCATATGATTAGTACCGGATTAATAAGATATGAGACAATATTAATCCACGAAAAGGTTTAATCATTAAATATCCATAGTCGTAGTATTATCGAGACTGGACATCGATAATGCGGAATAGGCTAGTATTGCACTTGCGCGCGTTATGGAAGCTTAACGGCATAGTTCTCATATATTTAAGTATTGGATACTTATGCAAGTGTGATAAGAGGTTTTGTTAGCCGTTGGATCGGGAACAGCTTCACTCTGGATAGACCCATCGGAATCTCATTGGTAGTATGAGTATGTGTCTATGGGAATCCGAATCAGGGTAGGTGTAAATGGTCTTAACCTGAGACTTGCATCGCTAATACTTGCGACAATCATTATACTTTGGTTTTGGTCGTCCGGGGCTTTAACAGGTTCTATGTACGCCTCTTCTGGGTATATTGAGAATCATAGTGTATTGGGTGTGATGTCAAGATGGAAGTATCACTTCATTCATATGGATATAATGATCACGTAGGATACAGAACTAGTACTCTTAAATGCTGCAGCTATCGGGATAGTATGACTAGGTCATGATTATCCGATTACAGAGACTAGTTGCTAGTGATCCGATATGTGCTTCGTACGGGGCAGACACAATTCCAGCCCTATGCCTAGCATGTGACATCCGATACTGGATCGTATTACACAATACTTAGTATACTACGCTTGATAAAGATTACATATTCCTCGTTGAATATTTCTGGAGAATTGGGAAACCTTGTTTGCATGTTTTGGCACGACAAAACCGTCAGGGTGTTGTATGTAAACATCCTCCAAAAGGTTTCTGTTAAGGAAATCGATTTTGACGTCTAGCTGCTATATTTCAAAAACGAAATACGTAGCACTAGCAAGCATTATCCGAATGGATTTAATCATGGCAACTGGTAAAAAGTTTCGTCGTAATCGACACCATGTTGATGACAATACCCTTTCGATACAAGCCTAGCTTTGTACATTTGTATGTTGCCATCCATGTCTGTCTCACCATGAAGACCCATTTGCTACCAATAGGCATAATGCCTTCTGGTACATCAACCGATGTCCAAATTTGGTTGGTATACATGGAATCCATTTCGGACTTCATGGCATCTCTCCGACCTACGCGGTTATTGTGTATTAGAAGATTGTGGAACAGTCTCATCCCTGATGAACTGTTCATGTTCCGTTAAGAAGTCGGTGCCAGGAACAGTATCACTCTGATTTTCATCGAGTTCTACTTTCCTCCCACTTACCACTGCATTTAGGAATTCCTCTAAGGAAAATCGCATGTAGAGCAACACATATTTTGTTCTTTTGAGGACTGTATAAGTAATATTCCATGGTTTCCCTAGGATAACCAATTAGAAATAGGCACTTATCCGATTTGGGTTCCAATTTGGTACCATCCAAACGTTTAACGTATGCCCAACATACCCAAATCTTCAGGAATGTGAAACCCGGTTTCTTTTTGTCCATATTTTATATGGAGTCTGTCCAATAGACTTTGACGGAACCTTATTCAAAATAAGTATTGCACTGTTAAATACGTATCCCGTGAAGGAAATTGGTAGCTCAGTGCGACTCATCATTGACCTCACCATGTCCAACAAAGTTCAGTTTCTTCGTTCGGACACACCGTTCAATTGAAGTGTTCCGGGAGGAGTCCACTGTGAACGAATACCATATTCTTTTAAGTAATCAAGAAATTCATTGCTAAAGTATTCTTCACTACGGTCCAACCGTAATGTTTTAATACTTTTGTCAGTCTGTTTTTCTACTTCTTGTCGAAACTCTTTGAATTTATCAAAAATTTTCGACTTGTGTTTCATAAGATACGCTTAACCATAACGCGATGCAACATCTGTTAAGGTTACGAAGTATTCATATCCAACTCTAGCCTGGCTAGACATGGGCCCACATATGTCACCAAGAAAGAGGGCTAACAGCTTAGCGGCACTTACACCTTTACCGCTAAAAGGGTGTTTTAGGCACTTTGCCTAATAAATAAGATTCGCAGACATCATATGAATTATGATCAAATTAGTCCAAGTATCCATTCTTCCAAAGAGTGGATATACGAGTCTTGTTAATGTGTCTCAGACGACAATGCCACAAATAAGTCTCATATGATTTAATCAGTTTGAGCTTTTTGTTTGTCATGTTATATGTTTGAGATTCGTTTATATTCAAAATATAAAGACTATTATTAACATCTACTGTACATATCAAAATGTCATCTTTATATACAAAACACCCAGTGTTCCATAATACAAAGGTATACCCGCAACAGGTTATACTAGATACATAGATGATGTTCCTAGTCAAACTAGGTACAAAATAACAATCACCTAATGTAATTACATGCCCCAAGGGCAAATACAAAACATAGGTCTCAACGGCCAAAACAGCGACTCTCGTCCCGTTTCTGACTCGTAGGTCGATCTCATCTGAAGCCAGTATCCTGCTAATCAGCAGATCTTGCACATCAGTACATATATGAGTACCATATCCAGAATCAAAAATCCAATTTTTAAAACCAGTAGTGGATATGTTTATAACAAACATACCTGAAGCCGGAGCCTTGCTCGTCTTCACTTCCTTCAATTCCGCCTTGTACTCACGACATTCACGCTTCCAATGACCCTGTTTGCTACAATGTAGGCAAACGTCTTGGGATATGTCCTTAGTCTTCCCATAAGACTGTGATGATTTAGCTTTGCCCTTTTCTTTTTCTTCTTCACACCGCCAGAAGCCTTCGGCCAAGCCTTGGCCTTTTAAGATGTCGAAGTAAGATGCGCCTTGCACTTCTTGCCCTTCAGAAGCTCTGGCGCTGCTTATTTCAGCATCACCATTAACTCTCCAAGAGTTTTTCTCTTGGTTCATCATGTTATAATTCATGACAAACCCGCCCCAGCAGTCGGGCAAAGACTGTAAGATTAAATCTATGGAAGTCTCGGCCTCGAAGGTTATGCCCAACTAACCTAGCTGTTGGATATCAGCAATCATTTGTGACACCTAGTGTTCGACAGATGTATCCTCTGACATACGCGAGCGAAATAACTTCTTTTACAATTCGTACTTCTGAGATCTAAGGTTAGATCTGTGAAGATCCTTCAATTTCAACATCATATTATAAGGTTCCAATCCTTTGTTCTGACGACGATACTGAGGAGTCATTGCGGCAAGCATAACAGATTGAGCACTAAATTTATCATCACGATGAGTTTTCCAAAGCTCATGCTCTACTATTTGCTCAAATCCGGGCTCAGGCCCGAAAGATTTCTCTATTACATAGAGTAATTTCTCAGCTCACAGGACTATCCTGAGATTCATCTCCCAGTCTGGAAAATTGGAGCTGTTAAAGACATTATCGCTAATGATAATGTCCCCAACGCTAATTTTTCCAGCCATCTCGATTGCAATAGTCCAACTATCCAATAAATTATTTCGAGTACACTCAAAATGCAATGGTTACGATAGTCCAACTATATAACCAACTATAAGTGGAGTAGTGTCTTGTACAATCTAACTGTTCAAAGAAAGCAATATTCAATATTAGTCCAACTAATATATTTATAACAACGATAAATAAAATAAAAGAGCGTGTTTAGCAAGTATTAAACGAAATTGCAAATTTAATACTGGCCTCCCACTATTTTTCGACGAGCCTCTAACCCTCTGTGGAGTACTCGGGAAACCCAATTTCCTATTGGGCTAGGATCCCGTTAAATAACATACAACCTTGACTTTGGTCAATAAGTTGTATGAAACTTAACTAGGTAGATCTCTAAGATCAATTGGATCTCATCCAATTCCTAGATCTGGTAGGTGGACCTCCAAGTCCAAGATATATATCCAATATATATTTCCTAACCTTTTCCTCTGAATCAACTAAGTCTTAGCTTTGGCTCAACAAGCTTCCAGTTAAGCGTGACTCATTGACAGTGTGATAGATTCGAAATCCACGTCGATGAACAAGAAGTGACTTTGACTTTGGCCAACAAGTCACAACCGCCCAAGACATGCGATATAGAACAAAGCTTTCGTGGTTTAAATACATCCGCGATGGACAATGATCTTGACTTTGGCCAACAAACCAATGCCAATCTTGGATCTTGAGAGAGAACCACTCAATGGAAGGAAAACGATTAATATTGAAGTGGAGTTTTTCCATAATTGGCATCCAATTTATTATATTTGATTAGGTCTCATCATACACCCTTAAGCATGCATTCTAAAAGCATAATAAGGCGTGAATAAATTAATAATGATATGCGGATGGATATATAATACACTTTGTTCCTAGAACAAATCTCTCACTTTCCTCTCTCCCGCTAGCACTTTACATACTTCTACCCAATTACATAACACTAAAAGAAACCTCATTTACATTGAGGGGAATTGATGAGAAGAGAAATACAAAGAGAATCAGAGGTGAAAGGCTGGACACGCAGGTCCAATTTAATAAATTCTAAATTTACAATAATTTCCAAAATTGCCCCCACCCATCTAATATCCATCTGATATACATTATTCATACAAATACATCCAAGTATTCACACAAAGCATGTTGTTCAATCAATATAATCTAATTAATTAATCTTCAATAATGACCATCCAATGTTCATACAACGATTTGATTTGCGCGAGTCCAACACGTTTAAGAATAAATACTCAAAGTACGTATTCTTGAATTATATCGAACTATAATTTTAAATCCAATTTTAAATTGTATCCAATACTAAATCATATTTAATTCCAAATTAAATAATTACACTTTTAATAGTGTATTTTAGACTTGGATTTCAAATCCAATATAAATGGGTCTCAAATGCCCAATTAGCATCCAATGCCTATTTAATTAAAGTCCAATGAGCTTTCAATTAATTCATTAGGCATGGGCTTTGGCAATTATGGATCAAACCCAAGATGCCAAGGCCCAATTAGGAATCACCATATGCCAAAAATCAATTTATGCCCAATTAAATTATTAAAAGGCCCAATGTCATATTTTGGACTTTATGGAAATGGTTTTAGGCCCAATTGGATCCAACCCAATTGTCCAAAACCAAACTTGGCCCAAACAAGCCTATTAGCCCAAATATAACAAATTAGCCCAATCCAATTTTAAAGACTAATTTATATTAACATAATATTCCAAATATGACATTAATTTAATTAAAGTGCAATTACCACAACTAATTAATTAATTCAATATTTCCAAAATATCAATTAATCTAATTAATCATGCTATAATCATCCAATTCATGTCCAACACAAATTGATGCAAAATCAACTCATTCCAACATGCTCAACTCACGACAATAACATGAAATTAACATCTAATTTTGATTTCAATCCAATTAAATCAACAATTAACATTCAATTTCATGCCAATTAACATATCCAATTGTTAAAATCAAAAATTACCATGAGCTTAATCTAGGGTACATTTTCGGCCATGATGGATTTTGGGGAAAATTAATCTAATCAATTTTTCACAAATCCAATTCATCATCATCCAAACATAACCAAACAACCAATTTAGAATTTTCACACTCCAAGCATAAAATCCCCAAATTAAAGTTTAGAACCCTAGAATTCAAATCATGCTTAGATTGGCTCTCTGATACCATTGTTAGTGTCTTATACATGCCAAGAATCTCTAAACAAGATTTGTGTATGAATAAATCAAAGATAAGTTGCGGAAATTACTTACATTGATCGGTTGAGATTTCAAAAATTCTCCAAAGAATGTAGAAGCTCCAAGCTTGAAATTGAGTTTCAAACTCTTGGGTGAGTTTCCCTATCACCTTGTTTGACTCTCTAAAGTGCTAGCTTTGATGAATTTTTGCAACAAAAATCCATGGAGAATAGAAGATGGTTCGACCATTAGAGGTAGAAGAGAGAGAAATGGTTTTCAAGTTCCAAACTTGGTAGGTGGTGAGTTGTTTTCCAAAAACATGTTACTTAAGTTGTGTGTGTGTGTTGGCAAAAGATTCCTTTTAAAGTAGCCAACTACTTCCATCACAAATAGTGACATGTGATGTAAGTTGGATGTAAATTGTGGGTCCCACCCATTTTGAATTCAAAATTCAAGTTTACACAATACACTTTGGGCCCGGGTTCGTTTAATCCAACTAAACGAATTTTCCGTCGCGACTTAATTAAATCCAATTTAATTAAATAATAATGCCTAGCAAAATTATTACGAAAGTCACTTACGAATTAATTCCAAATTAATTCATTCGCTCGAATTAAAATCCAATTTTAATTCCGCATTGAAATCCAATTTCAATTAATATATCAAATATATTATTTCAGCCTAATTAAATAAATTAAATAGTAAAATCTAATTTAACTATTAAATTTATTTTACCGATTAATTCCAAATTAATCTCGTTCTCTCTTCTTCACGAATTAATCCCAGATTAATTCGTGACGCAATTAATCCCAGATTAATTTTCTTACTCATAATTAATCCCAAATTAATTCTTACCATAATTAATCCCAGATTAATTTTTTCTCTCATAATTAATCCCAGATTAATTTTGTTCGAGTCAAATGTCATCGGTGAATCTTTGGGAAGCGACCCAAGAGATCCCTGGATATGTTGGCAGTAAATACGGTCATCGGACTATCCGAACACGTGCGTACCCTGTACCACGTTCTTACCGATTTACAAGACATGGTTGGCTTCTAGCAAAGCATTGTGCCTACCCAATTATCCAGAAATATTCAACGAGGAATATATAATCTTTGTCAGGCGTAGTATACAATGTATTGCGTATTAAGATCCAGTATCGGATGTCACATGCTAGGCCTAGGGCTGGAATTGTGTCTACCCCGTACGAAACATATATCAGATCACTAATAACTAGTCTCTGTAATCGGATAATCATGACCTAGTCATACTATCCCGATAGTTGCAGCATTTAATAGTACTAGTTCTGTATCCATTCGTGATCATCATCTCCATATGACTGAAGTGATACTTCCATCTTGACATCACACCCAACACACTGCGATTCTCAGTATACCCAGCATAGGCGTACACAGAACCTGTTAAAGCTCCGGACGACGAATACCAAAGTATAATGATTGTCGCAAGTATTAGTGATGCAAGTCTCAGGTTAAGACCACATACACCTACCCTGATTCGGATTCCCATAGACACATAGTCATACTACCAATGGGACTCCGATGGGTCTATCCAGAGCGAAGTTGTTCCCGGTCCAACGGCTAACAGAACCTCCTATCACACTTGCATAAGTATCTAATACTTAAATATTTGAGAACTATGTCGTTAAGCTTCCATAATGCGCACAAGTGTGATACTAGCCTATTCCGCATTATCGATGTCTAGTCTCGATAATAATACGACTAGGACATTTAATGATTAAATCTTTCGTGGATTAATATTGTCTTATATCTTATTAATCCGGAACTAATCATAATGACTTTTATCATTTATATATCCAAGTAATTCAATTACAAAATGATAAAAGAGCAATTTCCTTTGTCACATAGTTAATTTGTACAAAGACACCATGTCTTTTTCAAATAGTGATGCTATGGGTCATAATTGTCCAACATCAAAAACCTCAAGTATGAGTTTTGTTCGTATGCTCACTCAAAAACCTTTACAATTACCTAAACGATGAGATTTCACAAACCACAAGTATTTTGAATAATAAATATTACAGATAACTTGGGTACTCACAAAAGATAAGAAGATTTAAGATGTGAGTTTCTCACCCAAATGTATCGAAGTTCACTAATATGAATATGAAGATGAAATATGAACTTTTTCAAATGTAGAGAGTGTAAAATAATTTGAAGATGGTTATAAACTCTCAAGAATATTTTGACATGATTAGAGGATGAATATATGTGCAAGAGATATGTTAGAAGTGAGAAAAATGATGAATTTATAGATTTTGCACAAGACTAGTCGTTTATAGCCGTTTTTAAAGTTCTGGGACCGGTATGCCTGTCAAACGGCTCAAAAAAGACCGTTGGGACATCTAGAACTGGTATTCCAGTTACAAGGACCGGTATGCATGTTTCTGATGACCAATCAAGACTGATAGCACTCGGTATTTTATCCATAACTTGCTCTAGAAAATTTAAAATCATGATCCGTAAATTTATACATAAACTAGACACATAGATTTATTATCTGTAAAAAATTTCAGCTTCAAAAACATTAAGATGAATTTTATGGAATTTTTCTAATGTGACATGTATGCAGAAAAACGCACATATGAACATGTTGTAGTAATATGGCTCTAGCAAAAGTTCTATAAATCAGAATTGTATTTCGTTTGAATCATAGTAGACTAGAGACACATATCTATCTAACGGTATATTATTTGAAGTTTAATTCAACTGTTTGCTAATATTTCAAAATCATTTTACGATGCACTTATGCATTGAAATTCATTTTGGTGCAAATAAAGTGCAAATGATGCAAAATGTATGATTCCTAAGAGCTTTAAAATATTTGAATAAACTCACTTACAATTATTTTTAGCTCTTATTCATATTTTGATCTCCATCTTGCTTGACTACTGCTTTGATTTTTCATCATCTTTTTTCCTCTTTATCATCTTTGCTTTCTTGATCATCTTGTAGCACATTTTAGCTCTTCATCAACAATTACTTCGAAATCTTTTTGTAATGTCTCGCTAATGCGCGTCGAAGACTTCAAGTGCTGATGTCATCAAAATCCATCATGCGACTGTGTCGCTAACAAATTGTTCTTGTGAATCTATTGCTTATTGACCATTGTGTTATATATATTGTGATCCTTCATTATTTAAGCAGGTCATGTGGTAAACTTGATGAAGGAAGAAGCAACTTTGATTACCTTGGTCAAACCTCAATTTGATGCTCGCAGATCACAAGTAAAGAATGCATCTCCATTTTTTTTTTCCCTCATATTTACGTTTTAGTGATTGCTTTTGTTGGATTCAGCTGTATACGACTAAGTAAATCTGAAATTATGTCAATGATAGAACCACCTTCCCACTCGTATATGCGGCTGTGATTATACTAACTTCTCCAGCTTCTTCTTCATTTTTCTTTTCCTGGGAAATATCCCTACAACTTTACTTGTTCTTAGGGTGCTGAAATAAAATTGTTCTGCTGTCTCTTTTCCTCAGTTAAGGACTGTTACTATCCCTATTATTGTGCTTGAGTTCAACATTTCATTGTTATTGCAGGTAGGAGGTGGCGGGATTGTGAGAGATCCTTCGGTACATAAGGAGGCATTTAAATTTTCTCCTCATTATTTTATGATCGATCTCACTTCTCTATTCCTGTATTCAAATGAGCTTTATACTTATTTTTCTCTTATTTTACCCTAGTTTTCCGAAAGTTTCTTTCCAACCTTTTTGCACCTGATTATGTTCATACTTGAAAGCACTAAATAATAGTGTCTATTAATTGGGTTCATTTTTTAGGTTATTGAAAATATCATAAAGGGGTAGAAAATTTCGAATTCCAGAATACAGGGTGGATTGAGTCTCCTAAAAGGCACTGAGGGTAATACAGAATTTCTTGTTTTGCTTAACTCCCGACGGTTGAGAAGCAAGCGGATCAGTAGCATATGAGAGAAAATGTGCGTGGTACCCAGGAATACCATAGCAAAGTTTTGCTGGAAACGTGGAATTATTACAACGAGAATATAAACTAACTTATAACTTCATCAAATTTTATATCAAACACCACACAAGAGTCGAGTTGAGCGGAGAAGGCGATGACTGATGCGTGGTGTCTTTGAAAATGGAGGTTTTTGGAGGGAGCAAATGGAGAGTAAAGCTGACAAATGGGGTTTTTGTATAATCTATTATTTTGACAAATACTTTTTAGTAACCCCAACCACACCTCATGATCTCTATTTATCTTTAAATTTTTTATTTATTATTTATTTTATTTTACTAACTTTTTACTATGTATATAGTGGTAACTTGCTTCAAAATATAGCCTCGATAATAAGAGTCTTTCAAGACAAGTGTGCATCTGAATAAACACAACCAGTCATCAAGAGAGTTGGATTTTAACTTGCCAAACTGACAGAGACAAACCTCCATGATATATAATGAATGTACATTGTTTCACCAATATCTAATCACAAAGGAAAGAAAAATATTCACTACATGGACAAAAAGGATTCCCATAACTGCCACTCTCTTTGGTATTTACAAAAAATGACTCAATAGGGATTCAGCATTCATGTAGGGCAGGGGAAAAAAAAGGAAAAACAACCATTTGAGTAAAGATGTAACAATGACCAAAAAGGGGAAGAGAGAGTCTCTTTGTCCATTCTTCCTACAATTAAAAGTAGCGACCCCCAATTTAAATCATTCATGAAACTAAGCTTGGACTTCTAAACAAAAAAAAAAAGAAGGTTACAGTAATGTGTACAAGCTGAGATAACCAATGTGCCATCAAAACCGAGAAAAAAGAAAAATCCATCAAATGTTTTAAATGATACAAAAAAATGTTCATATTCAGTCACTTTTACCTTGGATACAAACATTCTTCCCTGGTGAATTCACCTTTCTAACATTCTTTAGTCAGTTCAGAAGCTACTCTGCCAAAAAAAGAAGAAGAAAAAATCATTCACAATGGTCTCAAAACAATTTTTTTTTAAGGGAGAGGAGGAGCAACAATAAGATCAAATAGAAAGCAGGATAAAATTAAAGATATTAGAAAGATTCTGAGTGTTACCTCAAAAAATTTAACAAATTTGAAGTGGAAAATCCCTTAAAACAGTCAACCACCACCATCTGAGAAAACAAATGAACTACAGCGTGCCACCATTTCAGCCTGCTACCTTTATCGCACCTATTTCATCAATTTTTGAGCTCTTATGCTGCAATAAACTAAGTATTAAAAAGAAGGCAAGGAGCTAGTGACTCATATAAAACAGAAATATCTTAAAAGTTCAGATTTGTCGGCATTACCTTACTTTTTTTTTGCCTGTGAATGTCATTAAGATCTTCATCTCCATCATGCTTCCTTTTCTGAAATTATAAGGAAGTAGAAAGATATATATCATTGGAAATTTCAATGAAGCATTTTTTCCATTCAAAAGAATGATCAAAGCATGAAATCCTTTAGACATGAGATTTCAAACCAAGTGCCTATCTTGAACTAGATCAGGATCTACTCTTCGCAGTTGATTTTGGAGGAACACGTGAATATACAACATTAAAATTTTAAAGGGATGGTGGCATTATTGCAAAGAAATTGACTTGCTGAAAATCTGCCCATTCATGTATGTGATAAAAAATAGGCACCATAACAAGGCCAATGGAATGCCTCAACTTTTTCATTATTTCCCTTTCGTTTAATATTGTAATTAGTAAGATATGAATCCAAAAGATAGCAGTTTCCCAACCTTTTCGTGGTGTTTCTTTGACTGATCAGCGCTTGAATCATGATGCCCACTTTTATCCTTCTTCTTATCCTTGTCTTTGTCTTTATCCTTACTTCGATCTTTATGACGATGCTTGTGCTTTTTATGCTCTTTATCCTTCTCCTTCTCTTTGTGCTTTTTATGCTTTCTCTCTTTGTCTTTGGACTCACCTTTTGATTTTCCAGCAATGGTGGGAACCCCCTTTTCTGCCTGAACGCGAGAGAGAAATACTAAAATATAAAAACATCTAAGAGAAAAGCAAGCCATTGCAAAAATATCAATATGAGAATCAGCAAGCATATCAAGAGCCAAGTGAGTGTCAAACTGCGTAGGATATATATTAAAGCAATAAAAACAAAAGTAACCACAAGGAATTAGATTTCTTACAAGAGGCAAATCAACAGGAGTAGTTTCTTTCAGTTGGAAGGCCCCTCTGAGGACATCCAGGTCAAAGGGCTGTATCCTTGCATTAGTATCTCTGGAATTATTCTGAATAAGCTGATCCAATTGCATCCCCTCTCCTTTTCTGATTTCTGTATCCCCAACCACATTGTGAAGATAATGAGTGTCTGAAATTGACAAAGGAAGTGACCGCTTGCAGAAAAAATCATGATGTGGCAACAACTTATAGCGACTTATGAGATCAACAGCACCGGTCAGTTCCCTTGGTCCTAAATATTAAAACAGGACAGTTTCTCATCAGTAAAGTGTGAAACATTAAAAGAGAAGGGAAATGGAAGGGAGAGATGTAAAGGAACTGCTTGAAAGTAAACAGCAAACTGCAGGATTTGTGTATGGAAGAATATATATATGATATACAGCTTGTAAAAGAGTTGGATCATATCATTGCGTTGAATATATGTATCGAAAAATAAGGAATACAGAATGGGCAAGGCAGACTCAAATATCAATTTTTACAATTCTTCATACACTATGTTAATGAAAGATAAAAATTCCGAATTTGCACTTCCAACTTCTACTTAAATGTACTATATCAGATGCTTATATGTGTGTGGGTCTCTTACTCATTCTAGATATACCATATAAAAACATTTTTTTGTTCCTTCTTTATACATGAATGCTTATATGTAGATGTAGTGGAGTTTTATATCAGCAGACAGCTAATATTATATTGAAGGAAAAAGATGGCTTCCCACTTTCTATCCATGTAGAACCTTAAAATATAGGTTCAGAAGAATTATGCACAGATAGGAGGAACAATCCACTTATACAGCCTTGTAGCTCTCTCTCAATATACATATGTAAACTTGTTTGTGAGCATGTATTTATAATAAAAGAATCAGAAAAAGAAAACAGATAACAAGTACTATAAAGCACCGATGTCTAAACATCTATTACCTCTTCCGAAACTCTTGGCTTCAGGATCCATAGCTCAAAACTTGATCATTATCAGCTGTAATATGTAGACAAAATTAATACCGTCAAAGATCAATAAATTTTATCAATCAACAGAATAATAGTAATTGTAACGAAAAAGCAGGTGTCAACACAGTTACAGCAGAAGTTGAGCATGCACAAAAAAATATCAGGTACTGTTAGAATTGAATCCCTCCTTGGGAAGAGTTACTTTGAAGTTTGAACTATTTGCAGACACAATAAAACACAACTAATTATTGAAGTTATTCTCAGTGTTCGAAAACGCGCCACCTAGGCGCGTTTTCGCTAATCGGCCCAGTGCCGCAGCGATTACCACCTAATCGGCGGTGGTAATTGCGCGGCTGAGAAGTTAGTGTGAAATCGGCGCCTAGGGGCAGATTTCGCCGCTACTTGGCCGCGTAGGGACGCCACGCGCGGCGGCCCTTTTTTTTTTTTTTTTTAATCGCTGAAACACCCTCCAAAACATCGCCATTTTGGGGACTCACTAACTTTATTTCGACCCCAAAACACAGCGTTTTGGGGGTTTATATATATATTTAAAAAAAAAAAAAATGAGCGAGCTGCTCTCTTTCTTCTCACATAAAGCTCTTTGTCTCCTCATTCTTCTGCTCAGCTCTCTCTTTCTTCTCACATAAAGCTCTTTGTCTCCTCATTCTTCTGCTCAGCTCTCTCTGTCTCTCAAGCGTTTTAGCCTTTTAGGTAAGCTTTTTTTTTTATTTGTCAACAAAAAAAATGATAATAATGATGATTAATTTATAGAAATAATTATAACTAATAAACTACAACCCTATTTTGTTAGTTTGACCTAAAACCATAAATCTAATTACTCACTTTAATTTTAAATTTGAGTGTTTTTTTATTGCTAATAGTTAAAAACTAATTAGATATTAGTAGTTACTTAATTAGTTAATAAATTATTAATGTTTTAAATTTTAGGGTTTATGATGATAGTTAAATAATTAACAGTTACTTGGGCATATTAATTAATAACTAATTAGCTATTAGTATTTAGTAGTAATTAATTGATTCATTCTTAATAGGACATGACTTCTTCTTCCGCAGTCTCTAATTAGGAATGTAGTTCCGCTCTTAAATGAAACTCAAATGATGTTGGATGGGAGTATGGGGCTTCAGTGGATCCAAATAACTTGGATAAAGTTAAATGCAAGTTATGTTCGAAAATTTTTTTCCGGTGAGTTTACATAATGAAAGGGAGAACTAGAAGGATATGAAATTTGATGTATTACTTGCAAAATATGCTAGTAATGCACAAGGATGGATTGTTGAGGGTGGTGATGATGAAAAAGTAGAGCCCGATACGGGGCTTACTTGGAGGATGGTTGGAGAAGCATCTGGAGCAGATGGAATCTTACAACCTCGGAAAAGCACTAGGAATGCTGAATATAGAGAACTTGATGAAGAATATTTTGAATCTGATGAAGAACCTAAGGATAATGATAATGAGTTTGAATTGGATGAAGAAGAATTAGAGGATGATTAGAAAAGATTTAGTAATTTTAACTTTGTTTTACTGTTTTTTTTTTTTTTTGGATTTTGAGTTTGGCCTCTAATTATGAATTAATTAAAGAATGTTTGATGGATTGACTTTGGATTTTGATGTTTGATATGGTGGATTGAGTTTGGATTTTATATTTTATTACATTTTGGTTGAATTTATATGTTTTGGATTATTTATGATGTTGGAATATATTAGTTTTTAACTGCTTACCGACTAATTGCCAAGGCCCCGCCTAGGCACCCTAGACGCTAGGCGCTAGGTCGTCGCTCAACTAGCGCCTAGCGCGTTTTAGAACACTGGTTATTCTTAGCACTATTCTGAAAAACGGCTTAGGCGACCGCCTAAACGGTGCTTGGTTGTTCCGATTATGCATGAAAACAGTTGCTAGGCGGCATCAGGAAATTTGGCGGGCCTAAAAGGCCGCCTATGTGGTGCCTGACCGTTCCGATTATGCATGAAAACGGTTGCTAGGCGGTGTCAAGAGAGTAGGCGGGCCTAGGCAGCCGCCTATGTGGTGTTTGGCCGTTTCGATTCTGCATGAAAACGGTTGCTAGGCCGGTCAGGCGATTAGGCGGGTGTAAATAGCCGCCTAGGTGGTTCTGGATGGGTAAGGTGGGTACGTACGGTTTTTTCCTTTTTCCTAATTTTTTGAATAAAAAATAAAACCGCCTAGCGCCACCTGCCTAGAAGGCCTAAGCGCTCCCCACCGTACGCCTACCGCCTAGCCTTTTTTAGAACATTGATTCTTAGTTGTCTCTAAGAAAGCATTTCAAGCAAAGCTGGAAACATTGTTCAGCTCCAAACACGAAACAAATACAAAAAACACCCCACTCCAACGCCACCAAGATTTCTATTAATGTCCCACTTCAATCATTTCAAATCATTCTCAACTCCATCCGACCACTTAACAAGTATGATCACCCAAAATAGCCCAAGTGTTCATTTCCCTCATTATAAGATTCGACTGTTTGATTTCCAAATTTCTATCACCCATACAGAACCGAGCAATAGCCAGTTTCAAGAAAATCAAACTACGACGTCCCAAAAAAAAGACACACACAAAGTTCCCTAAATTCTAATCACCCACATAATCAAAATTAACATGTTTCTAAAATCCAGTTGAATCAATAATACAAATTAAATAACATTCGATTACTTACGTTTGTATACTAATACGTATTCATTTTCTCTCGGCTTAGGTACACATACGAAGCTGTAATTAGCAAACCCTAAACGAACTTCAGAAACGGTAATGAAATACTAAACAAGGCAAAATAACCTGAAACGTGAATTGAAGACTCTTTTTCTTCTTATTTCTTCAGATCACAAGGTCAAGGCCGTAAATTCGAGCTCTTATCACCTTCCTCGAGTCTATAACTCACTCCTTCGAATCCAAGAAAAAAGTTAACAATTTACCCAGAAGCAGTAAAAATTTACAGATTTTCCACCGCCACGCAGCGTTTCGGAGCTGAAATTGGAGAAAATTGATAGATCAAATAAGGGTCGAGGAAGAGCAGTTTGCCTCTATTGAGTCGAAACGAAGTCGAACGACGAAGGTTAGTTTCTGTTTGATCTCTCGTTGATTGGTTTACTTATTGGCTTTGCCTTTTTATATTATTATTATTTATTTTATTTTATTAATAAAAAAAATTAATTTGTCCGAAAATTCTGTCCGATCGAATTGGTACTCGAATAAATCAAAACCGATGATGTTATTTTGATTTGGCTTAGGACACAATTTAATGAATTGGCTTCTAGCTAGCATTAGTATTTAACGCTATTTATTAATTTACTAAATTATGACAACAAGAGATAAACGGTTTTTTTTTTTAATTATTAAATTATAATTTACTAATATTGCAATAAAATATTTCTTACAAACAATTTGAATAGTTATGTTATAACGCTGCTTGAATATATGTGCTTAAAAACATGTTGAATTTAAGAAAATTTTAGTAGAGGTGAATAAATTATCTACTATTGAGTTTGAGATTGACCTAAAATGACATCATCATTAATCATATCTAGTTAATTTATAATTTATTAATCATGTCGAGTTTGAATTTAATATGATTATGATTAATTATTTAGTTTGACTCATTTTTTTTTATATAATATGATTATGTTATATTTCTCATATTTTTAAATTTATTTAATTATGAAAATATAACAATTTATAACTTCAAAGTAATTGGAGTTTGAGTATGTGGTAATACAAAAATTATGAAAATTTCATTAAAAACATGAAAAGGGGGTGAAATGTGAAAAACATAATGAATTGATGAATTCAACGCTCCCTTTCCTCACTAAAAAATAAAGTTGATAAAGTTCAAATTTAATTTTATCTATTTGCTTTCTCAAGATTCGAACATACGTGACAAGTTAAATAAAATTAGTTAAAGACCACTCGGTCATGTCCATTTGTTGGGTCAAATACAGCGGAAATGGGTCGGTTGTAACATCCCCTCCAGGAGATGCTACCGGTAGGGAATATGTCGTACTATCTCCCGAGCCTCTGACTTTCTCACTATGAACAACACTAATACTTTTTTTCAAATATAATCTCATATATGGGACCCTCCAAAACCATAACATAAAATATAAAATATTACACACACAACTGAAAATTAACATCACTTATCCTATCAACTCTATACATGAGTACTTGTACATAACTTTATTATATATTTATCTGAAACTGTAGTTTACTTGACTTGACTGAACTCTATCTCCGACTTGACCTGTTGGACCATACACCCTAGTGACTGCCATCAGTATCTCTCCTTCCAAGCTCGTCCTCCGGATAAACCTGCAAAATAAAGAAACTGGGAGTGAGGGGTTAGATCATTTGAATGATCTAAGTGAGTGAATGGATTTAAATCTGAAACTGAAATGTTTAATCAAAATCTCAAAGTTCTGAGGTCGAAAATCATTTTAAGAAACCTAATTCTTCTGAAAACTCTTTTATGTTTGGAAAACTTTGAATCTTTTCTGTAAACTGAACTTTCTTGAAAATTCTTTCATCACTATTGTTTATTTCGAAAATCATATCTCTAGAAAACTTATCTCTGAAAATTCATTTTTGAGAAATCTGTTTTCTGAAAAACTTTTTCTTCAAATCTGTCTCTGAAATGCCAGTCTCTGAAAACTATCTTTGAAAAATCACTGTCTGTAAATCCTGATGTATGAGGACGTTACGTATTGCCGTCCCCCCATACACCTAACTAGTGGTCTTGGGGCGTTACATATCGTCGTCCCCCAAGCCACTGAACTAGAGCCAGGAGTGCTGATCTATGTTATTGTCTGACCCTGAACTAGGATCTAGAGGCATATGTCATCCCTAGTCCTGAACTAGGATATGGGGGCGTTACGTATCGCCGACCCCCCAGTCCTCTACATGTGCACATGTCTATCCGTCAATTCCATATCTAAGTCAAGTTACATACTGAGGTGGGTTTTTTCCCATGTCTCGAAATATAAAATCATGCTTTGAAAACATCTATTTTCTAAACCATTTCTCAAAACATGCTTAATCTAAATGTAATTGAAAGTGAACTTGGCTAACGCCCTAAATGCAAAAAAGTAAGTCTGGTATGAAAATAACATAATGAAAATCAACTTAAGGGAAAAATATCCACTCACAGATTTCAAGATTTGGTTGAAGTTAATTTACTTCGTTGGAGAATGATACGGTTTCTGCTATGATATATAATCTAGAACTCAATTAGAATATAAGATATGAGATATGTTTCGAGGTTAGACTAAACTTCTCAATTCTATTAACACATCAACACCACATGTCGTGTTATTTTTGTGACTTGTCATATTGCGTGTATGTGCTTTAAGATGAAACTCTTAGGGTGGTCCTTAATATCCTGGATTGAAATTGAAATGTAACTAAACTTAGCATGTATCGCGTCGCGACGCCGGGTCTGGCGCGTCGTGACGCTCACTTGATTAGACATGAGGCAGCCTCTACTCGTTATGCGTCGTAACTCCACGAGTTTTGCATCGCGGCACCCACACATGTTGATAAACCAGTGAGCATCATCTGTCTCAGCGTCGCGACTCGAGTCCCTGGGCGTCGCGACGCTCACTGTTCTATAAACAAGTCTGTGACAATTCCCCAGTACGCGTCGCGACACAAGGGTCGGGCATCCCGACGCTAGGCCAAATTCAGGGCCTAACATCAATTCTTCAAGGATTTACTTTATAGAAACCCAATACATCCACCTTGATACAAATTAATTCATTTATCCATAATCAATTTATCACATTTCCACCCTTCCATTATCATCACATCATCAAATTCCAAAACCCCAATTTACTTATCCTCTAAAGTTTCTTATCTTAGGGATTTCTTAAAATTTTTATTTCTTAACACCATAACCACATAAACATCAATAATCACAATTCAACAATATCTTTTAACCAATAAATCATCAAACACATCAACAATTCAAGTTTGGGTTATGTTTTCCTTACCTCATTTCCTTTGATTTCCATCACTCTCCAAGCTTTCAATGGTTGTCAATCTTCCTTTTAGCTTGTGCGGAATGGTATTTGTCTCCTCCTATTTCCTTCTTCTTCATTCTTCTATCTTTCTTCTTCTTTCTCCATTCCCCTTCTTCTTTTCCATTCTTTATTTTCCCTCTCTCCCACGTTTTTCTCTTCTTTCTTCTTTTTGAGATGTGTGAATAGTATCCCATATTTATACTTGGACTTATTTGACTTATTTGTATAATTAATTAATGAAAAAATCAGAAAATTTCAGGAATTTTGAGAATTCTCTCGATACATCCTCATGCACTATTCATCCTGATTTGTGATTGAATTTTTAACTTTCTCCTGATTCGAATTTGGAAAAATATTCAATGCGAAAGTTGTAAGTCTCGATCTTATCTTTTCGACGATATAAAATTCATAAAAATCAGAGTTCGTATGAGAAAGTTATAGTCCAAATACCATAGGTTGTCCGCAGTGTAATATCATACAATTTCGTATCGGAATTTCGAGGAATTTACCGATTGTCCCTAAAGTCATTTCATGAGTGTATATGTGTTTAAACGTAATTTATATTTTAAAACACTCGTCTCATACTGTAACACTAGTTGAGGTTACCGGTCGTTATATCGGCAGACGAAATTGACTTTTAAAATATTTTTAATCCAAATAAATTATTTGGTATCATATACATTTGATTTATCAGTTCACATTAATCACTCATTAATATCAAATATTCGAAGTGATTATCCGTATATACTCGGGATAAAATTTTCGGAAATACTTTCCGCGATGACACATTAATCTGTTTACTTGTTCACAGAACTGACCGACCGGGATAATCGGACCACTAGATCAGCCGTAAAATTGTACCATCCACTAATACAATGATATATTTACTGTAGCAATGGCTTATTATAGTGATTTCAATAAATTACTATTTTACCCATAATGCAGAATATTCTCTAAATGCTTCTGGAACGATTTAAAAAAGTGAGAATTTTCCTACACATTATAAGCACTACTACAGTTCTACGGGTACTCAAATAATCGTAATTTCAATAAAATTATGATTTTACCAATAATATATTTTTTTTTGGAAATTTCCCAAAATATTTTCGGAACGCAACCGAAAATTCCCAGAATTTTTACTACATATTATTACATATCCAATTTCATCCACAATACCTCAATTTCAAAAAATCAATACTTTTGAATTAATTATATAATTAATAACATTAACACCTAATTAATTCAAAATTCATGCAAATTAATAAATCAAAATACACCAAGCAGAGTCACCACCAGAAAATCACTCTAAAACAATTATAGGTTGATTGTCAAAAAGGAAGAAATAAAGTATATGGTGGCTCTCAAAATATTGTTTCTTCCATTGGGTAAATTGGCCAAGTGTTTGTTTAAATAAGATAGGTCAAAAATAGGCTTTTTCTTATACAAAACTGGTTTAAAACGCATCCAAAATAACCCACTTACGTATGAGTGTTCGAATGCCCCTCAAACACAAATTTTCTACCTCCGGACGTTAGAACGCTCAAGCAAACGCAACTCGAACGCACGTCACATACTAATTTTGAGGTACAACTTAAAACGCTTATAACTTTCTATTCCCTTGGCCAAATCATGTGTTCTTTATATGTACGCGAACATCTTCGAGTATACTTTTCAATGACACTGACTCATATCAATTGGAGCTCTAAATCTTTTGTAATTTCCAGTTGCCTCCAAGCATATCGACACACCGAATCAGCTTGATGAATTTTCCGGTTTATTATTTTAGAGATTAATCAAGCTTGTGAAAATAAGTTTCACCCAACTTTATATTGCTTAAATTAATTTCCTAAGCATTAAGAAATAACTTAGGCATGAACTTTAAAGAAGAAACTTAAAGGAATCAAGTTTATTTTCAATTTTATCTTCAAGCTCTATCTCTAACACCAAGGAAACTCAAAGAAAATAATTTTCCTCTCCAACCTATGCTTGGGAGTGAGCTTCCCCTTGGGTAAGCTTGATATTTTGATTTTTCATTTTGTGTGTTACATACACAAAATGACCTTAAGACTAAGGGTTACAAGTTACCAAGACCATTGATAACAAATAACCATGAAATTTTGCATTTCTTTTAAGCTTCAAATGACTTACTATAACAAGTAATAATTTACTTGCCAAATGTCACTTGCCAATTGGTTAACATAAAGTAAAATTAGATATTTTACAAAATTTACTTAATATTAAATAATAATAATATAATCAAAAATCAAATATATAATTTTATAAAACAAATAATATAATTAAAGTATTTCAAATTAAATCCACACAATTGATCATATATTTAATTTGGTGGATTTAATAAGATCTTGACACTTGTCAACAAATCATGGTGTCAAGTGTCAACTTAATACTTTAACAAATGGCCAAATCAAAATTTGGCATAATAAAGTAAATTAAATATGTAGATATTTTATTTATTTATAAATAAATAAATATTTAAATTAAATACAAAATCAAATATTATGTATTTAATGTAAGTTTGATACTTGAAAAAATCATATAGTGTAATGTGTAAACTTAAGAACTTAACATTTATCCAAATCAAAATTTGACATGCGTAAAGTAATTAAATATCTATATATTAAATTACAATATTAAAATATTATAATCACAAATATATTTATCTAAAAACATCTTTAACAGTCTCCCAACTGTCCGTAAATCACATTTACGGTATTTCTAAAATCACCTGAATATTTCCCGAATAAACGGGTGCTAACGTGTCATCACCGAGAAATATTTTACATTTTAGTGATAAAGTACATAAATTGCCTTATGATCATATATCGAAGAAACTTAATTAATTTTTCAGTATTTGGTTATTGTATGTGACCCTCTAGGTTCTCCGTGAGTTGGACATGAGTCGATATGAACACATTCGTGTCACTTCGGTACAACACGTTGCAACCAAAGTTCACAATGATCATGTGTGACCTCTAGCAAAATGCCATGACCCCCAAATACGAAGAATGAAATATCGAATAAACTTATATAGTCGTACTTATATGTAGTAAATTCCCTATACTGTCTACTCCTGATCGAGTACGGGCCATGAAGTCGTCAAGCCCATAACTTGATCATAGGATAAGAAAATCAGTCATATACGAGATTCAGGTATCCACAAAACATATTTTTCGGAAGACGTGTGCTCCAGCTAAAAAATTAATCCTTATGTATGACATTTCCTCATAGTATCTCAAGCTCAAGTATTTGAGCCAGTAGATTCCATCTTGACGATCACATGTCCTCATACATTAAGAACACATTACCAACAAGCTTTTTCACCAAGCGTGACGAGCCCAATGCTATATACACAAGTGAATGATACGTTTCAATGCAGACAACAATGGTGGCGTCTCAAGCCAAATGACTAATGGTACACTAATAAGGTTGTGTGATGAATCATTGATAGTGGATAATCGCTCATGTGATTTGTCACGTTTGGTCACATTCAGTTACACGTTTCTCAAATGCATTACACATGTTTATGCTCTTATGACATAAGACTCGTCACCCAAATATCAATATCAAGTACTTATCTATGGCAGCATCAAAGATATGCCAGTCATGCGATGTGATCATCTCTGATGACATCACCTCAACCGAGAACAAATTCAGATGTATTTAAATCGAAATTCTATACTCATATCTACAACCTTTTGCAGATAAAGTATCTCGAAACAGAATACATCACATGATCACATTTTACATAGAATATATGATAATAACTGAATATGAGTAAAATCTTATAGGATTGCCATTGTATCAATCACAAATTAATTTACGACTAATTATAAGATTACATTTATATTATGATAATATTCATTAACCGTATGACACGATTGGTTCTAGGATATATCCCCAACAAACTCCCACTTGTACTTGAGCCAATCACGTCGATATCAGATACCCATATTTCGAATATGGTGATTCAGTTGTTGTTGTGCCATAGGTTTAGTCAATGGGCCCATAATGTTTCCGCTGCAGAATAAGAAACATGATTAACAGTTTATCCATTATAAATTGACTGATATTAGTGATTCTTAGGTAGAATATCCATTAGACTTATGGTGAGACCATGGTTCATATAGTTCCATTGTTATCTCATTACAAAATTACTGGAATGACAATGAAAGAAACCATTTCGTGTTTAGTTACGAATATACGGAGCCAGAAAGCCTATTTCATAGCTTCAGACGCAACAATATACCCAGCTCTTGTCATAGAGACAACTATAATAGTCCACATGGAACTTTTCCAACAAATAACTCATTCATTACAGAAGAAAATAAATACGGATGTAAACACTCTATCATCTATGACTGACTCATAGTCAGAGTGTAACCCTCAATTTACCTCTCCTATAAGTCAAAACTAAATTCTTAGTTCTTCATAAGCACTTTAGGATTCCTTTTGATCGCAATCAAATGTCGTTCTCCAAGATACGTCTGATATTTTGCTCATAACTTTACAACATTGGTCATATCAGATCTCGTTCATAGAATTGTATATATGAAATTCCTCATGGCTAGAGCATAAGTAATTCTCCACATGTGCGCATGATCAAATTCAAGATTGGGTCCCATTTCATTTAAAGATGAACATCATGACTGCAAGGAAAGACACTTTCCTTCAAGTTATCAATACTTAAACCTTTTCAGTACCATTTCTATGTACAAAATTTTTGGGAAAGACCTATTATTCGTTACACTCTATCCATATTAAAACGAGAACCTTAATATAGGTTACCTTGTCAGATATTTTATATGAAGATCACATTATAGAACCACAAATTTGTCTCAGTTTAACATGCTCACGTCAATTTCCATAATAAGTATATCAAATATATAATTCACAAGAAATTGAATGACATTATTAATTTCCTTTTCGTAGACCTATGGTTCATCAATATTCATTGTGAAGTCAAAAAATTTGACCATATTATCGAATCATATGTTCCAATTTCTGGAAGTTTATTTCAATCCAAATATGGATCGATGCAGTTTATTATATATACGACTATCTGAAACAAGCCCTGCATGTTGTTTTATATACATGGACCGCTTAATGAAACATTGAAGATAGATGTCTAAACATCTATTTGTCAAATGTAAGAGTCATAATAAGTTGCAGTAGCAAGTATTATCCAAATATACCGATATAGACAATTCTTTAAGGTAGATCAACTGGTGACCACACCTGATTAGTCTATTTTGGATTTCATGGTTCCAAACCATCGTCCAGAATTTGATATCTAATATTGTTTCATCGTAGGTTATATGATCATCATTTTGTATCATTTTTTCTATCATGAATGATTCAAAATCATTATTTAGACAGAAAGAAGTATTTATGTAGAAGGTTTCTTAAGAGTGCAAAGTTTCGGCCAAGTGAGCAAAAGAGGGAGAGAGTCAATAGTTGATTTTTGTTTCCAAAATATAAAGCAAAAGTTATGACTTGGTTGATATGTTGGTTGAATAAAATCCAATTTATTATGCCAACCACTTCCATCAAATAGTGACTAGTTGATGTAAGTGAGTGGGTCTCACCACCTTGAATTCAAAATTCAAGTTGACTTGCACAACACACTTTGGGCCCGTTTCATTTAATCCGACTAAACGAATTTTCCGTCGCGACATAATTAAATCCAATTTAATTTAAATAATAATGCCTCGTAAAATTATTACGAAAGTCGCTTGTGAATTAATTCTAAATTAATTCGTTCGCTAGAATTAAAATCCAATTTAATTCCGCATAGAAATCCAATTTCAATTAATATATCTAATATATTATTTTAGCCCAATTAATTAAATAGTAAAATATAATTTCACTATTAAATTCATTTTGCCGATTAATTCCAAATTAATCGCGTTCTCTCCTCTCGACGAATTTAATCCTAGATAAATTCTCGACGCAATTAATCCCAGATTAATTCTTTTTCAGATAATTAATCCCAGATTAATTCTTACCGTAATTAATCCCAGATTAATTTTCCTCTCATAATTAATCCCAGATTAATTCTGTTCGAGTCAAATGTCATCGGTGAATCTTTGAGAAGCGACCCAAGAGATCCCTGGATATGTTGGCAGTAAATACGGTCATCGGAATATCCGAACACGTGCGTACCTGGTACCACGTTCTTATCGATTTACAAGACATAATTAGCTTCTAGCAAAACATCATGCCTACCCAATTCTCCAGAAATATATTCAACATGGAATATCTATATAATAAAGGAGAATGGTGTTGGAAGAAAGAGAGTGTACCCAACGGCTCTCTTTATGTGGCTTAATTGACGGCCCAGATCATTTCATTGGTAATTGGAGGAAAGAGAGTGAATTGATTGATGGAAGGGTCAAAAATTTTCAATTTTTCAAATTAAAAAAAGAAAGTTAAAATAAAATCATTTAATTAAAAAATAAAATCATTTAATTCGGTAACATCGTGTCGTAGGCACAGGCAAATACTGTAACACAGTGCCGTAGGCACGGGCATCATTTAATTAAAAAATAAAATCATTTAATTATGTAACACCGTGCCGTAGGCACGAGTAAATACTGTAACACCGTGCCGTAGACATGGGAAAAAACTAGTATATAATCTATATCAAGCGTAGTATACAATGTATTGCGTAGTGCGATCCAGTATCAGATGTCACATGCTAGGCCTAGGGTTGGAATTGTGTCTGCCCTGTACGAAGCACATATCGGATCACTAGCAACTAGTCTCTATAATCGGATAATCATGACCTAATTATACTATCCTGATAGTTGCAGCATTTAAGAGTACCAGTTATGTATCATACGTGATTATTATCTCCATATGACTAAAGTGATACTTCAATCTTGACATCACACCCAATACACTACGATTCTCAGTATACCCAAAAGAGGTGTACACAAAACCTGTTAAAGCTCCGAACGACCAAAACCAAAGCATACTGATTGTCACAAGTATTTGCGATGCAAGTCGTATGTTAAGACCAAATACACCTACCCTGATTCAGATTCCCATAGACACACAATCATACTACCAATAGGATTCCGAGGGGTCTATCCAGAGCGAAGCTGTTCCCGATCTAACGGCTAACAGAACCTCCTATCACACTTGCATAAATATCCAATACTTAAATATATGAGAACTATGATGTTACGCTTCCATAACGCGCACAAGTGCAATACTAGCCTATTCCGCATTATCAATGTCTAGTCTCGATAATACTATGACTAGGGATATTTAATGATTAACCTTTCGTGGATTAATACTGTCTCATATCTTATTAATCTGATACTAATCATATGGACTATTATCATTTATATATCCAAGTAATCCAATTACAAATGATAAAAGAGCAATTTCATTTGTCACATAGTTAATTTGTACAAAGAACACCATGTCTTTTACAAATAGTGATGCTATGGGTCATAATTTTCCAACAATCTCCCACTTGGCCTATAACTAATCACTCAAGTGTCCAACACATGAACTATGTACGGGTCGCTCATGTTTTTGCTGAGATATCGCTTTCGTCGGTGGATATGCAAAGTTATCATCTGAAACGATCTTTTCGATCTTGACATCGCCACGATGTATGATCTGACGAATCAGATGAAATCATCGAAGTACATATTTGGATCATTGATGAGACCATAATTCTTTAGCCTATGCTATAGTCCAGCTCAGCTGCTAACAGAACTACTCTAATTAGGAATTTTATAGATCCAAAATGCTTCTTTTACTGCCTCAGCTGCAGCAATGTGTTAAGCTTTTGTGGTTGAATCGACAACAGTATCTTGATTGGAAGATTTCCAGCTCACTGTTCCGTTGTTCAAACAAAATATGTACCCTTATTGCGACTTATAGTCGTCTTTATCGGTTTGGAAACTTGCATCGGTGAACCTAGTCACCTCAAGTTCTCCATCTCCATAGATTAAGAAAGCATCATTAGTTCGTCTAAGTTACTAAAGGATGTTCTTAACATCAATCCAGTGACCACCACCTGGATCGGCTTGATAGTGACTCCAAATGCTCAAAGCATATGAGACACCAGGTCGCGTACATGTCTTTCAATGTACGAGTTCTCGGAGAGTGCCAACAACTTTTAGATCTATCCCAGTAGATATTTATTCCTAGAATAAAAGTTGCATCTCCCAAGTCTTCCATGGAGAATTTTTAATGAAATCCAAGCTTTCACCGATTGTAGTATGGAAATGTCATTGCTAAGAAGTAATACATCATCATTGTATAGGACAATCAATGTCAGTGCGCTCACACTAACCTTCTGATGTACACAAAAATCATCATCATTTTGAATGAAACCATTTACCATTATGGTCTCATCAAAACGTTGGTTCCAAGAACACAATGCTTGCTTCAATCCATAAATGAATCGATTTAACTTGCAAACCTTATTTGCATGTTTTGGCGTGAAAAAACCGTCAGGTTGTTATATAAAACATCATTCAAAAGGTTTCCGTTAAGGAAAACGGTTTTGACGTCCATCTGCCATATTTCATAATCGAAATATGTAGCTTTAGCAAGCATTATCCGAATGGATTTAAGCATGGCAATGGGTAAAAGGTTTCATCGTAATCAACATCATGTTGATGACGATACCCTTTTCGCTACAAGCCTAGATTTTTACGTTTGTTTGTTGTCATTCATGTCTGTCTTCACCATGAAGACTCATTTGCTATCTGTAGGCACAATGTCTTCCGGTACATCAACCAGTGTCCAAACTTGGTTGTATACATGGAATCCATTCTGGGCTTCATGGTAGTTTGCCATAAATGGAGTCGTTATCTTGTATCATTTCCCCATACGTAGCAGTTTTGTATTCTTCAATAAGATTAATATCTATATGAGGTGAGATCAGAAACCCATACCTCTTAGGTTGTTTTTTGACTCTCTCCGACCTACGCGGTTCTTGTGTATTAGAAGATTGTGGAACAGTCTCATCCCTGATGAATTGTTCATGTTCCATCAAGGATTGGTGCCAGAAATAGTATTACTCTGATTTTCATCGAGTTTTACTTTCCTCTCACTTGCCACTACATTTAGGAATTCCTCTAAGGAAAACCGCATGGAGAGCAACAAATATCTTTGTTCACTTGTGGGTTATGGAAATTGGTTTCCCTGGGATAACCAATTACAAATAGGCACTTATCCGATTTGGGTTCTAGTTTTGTACCATCCAAACGTTTAATTATATGCCCAGCATCCCCAAATCTTCAGGAATGAGAAACCCAGTTTCTTTCATATCCATATTTCATATGGAGTCCGTCCAACAGACTTTGTTGAAACCTTATTCAAAATAAGTATTGCACTTTTCAATGCGTCTCCCCTGAAGGAAATTAGTAGCTCAGTGCGTCTCATTATTAACCTTACCATGTCCAACAAAGTTCGGTTTCTCCGTTCGGACACACCACTCAATTGAGGTGTTCCGGGAGGAGTCCACTGTGAAAGAATACCATACTCTTTCAAGTAATCGAGAAACTCATTGCTTAAGTATTTTCCACCACGGTCCAACCGTAATGTTTTAATAATTTTACTGGTCTATTTTTCTCTACTTCGTGTCGAAACTCTTTGAATTTATCAAATGTTTCCAACTTGTGTTTCATAAGATACACATAACCATAACATGATGCAAAATCCGTAAGGTTACGAAGTATTTATATCCACTTCTAGCCTAGCTAGATATGGGCCCACATACGTCACCATGAACGAGGGCTAACAGTTCAGTGGCACTTACACATTTACCGCTAAAAGGTATTTTAGGCACTTTGCCTAATAAACAAGATTCGCAGACGTCATATGAACTAGGATCAAATCCGTCCAAGTATCCATTCTTCCAAAGAGTAGACATACGAGTCTTGTTAATGTGTCTCATACAACAATGCCACAAATAAGTCTCATATGATTTACTCAGTTTGAGCTATTTGTTTGTCATGTTATATGTTTGAGATTCATTTATATTCGAAATATAAATATTGTTATTCACATCTAATGTGTATATCTCAATATCATCTTTATAAACAAAACACTCAGTGTTATGGAACATAAAGGTATACCCGCAACAGGTTAAACTAGATATAGAGATAATGTTTCTAGTCAAACTAGGTACATCATAAAACTTTCCTAATTTAAGTACATGCCCAAAGGGCAGTTCCAAAACTTAGGTTCCCACAGCCAAAACAGCGACTCTCGTCCCGTTTCTGACTCACAGGCCGATCTCATCTAAAGCCAGTCTCCTGCTAATCAGCAGATCTCGCACATCAGTTCATATGTATGTAGCACATCTAGTAACAAAATCCAATTTTAAAACTAGCAGTGGACATGTTTATTACAATAACAAACATACCTGAAGTCGGAGCCTTGTCCGCCTTCACTTCCTTCATGTCTGCCTTGTCCATACGGTAGTCACGCTTCCAGTGACCCCGTTTGCCACAATTTAGGCATACATCTTGGGATATGTCATTTGTCTTCCTAGAAGACTGTGACGATTTTGCCTTTGCCCTTTTGGAAGCTCTGGCTCTGCCTCCTTGATCATAGCCATTAACTCTCCAAGAGTTTTCTCTTGATTCATGATGAACCCGCCCCAACATTCAGGCAAAGACTGTAAGATCAAATCTATGGAAGTCTTGGCCTCGTAGGTAATGCCCAGCTAACCTAATTGTTTGATGTCAGCAATTATCTGCGACACATAGTGTATGACAGATGTACCCTCTGACATATGTGAGCGAAATAGCTTCTTTTACAATTCTTACTTATAAGATTTAAGGTTAGATAGATGAAGATCCTTTAATTTCAACATCATGGTATAAAGATCTAATCCTTAGTTCTGACGACGAAATTAAAGAGTCATTGCGGCAAGGATAACAGATTGAGTAGTAAAGTTATCATCACGATGAGTCTTCCTAAGCTCATACTCTACTATTTGCTCAACTCCAGGCTCAGGCCCGTGAGGTTTCTCTATCCAATAAAGTAACTTCTTAACTCCCAAGACTATCCTGAGATTAATTTCCTAATCTGGAAAATTTACGCCGTTAAAGACATTTTCACCCAGGATTATGTCATTTGACGCTAATATTTCAAGCTATCTCGATTGCAATAGTCCAACTATCCAATCAACGATTTTGGGTACACTCAAAATGTAATGGTTACTATAGTCCAACTATATGACCAACTACAAGTGGAGTAGTATGTTGTACAGTCTAACTGTTCAAAGAAAGCAATATTAAATATTAGTCCAACTAATATATTTATAACAACGATAAATAAAATAAAAGAGCGCATGTTGGCAAATATCTAAACGAAATTGCAAATTTAATACTAGCCCAATTGGATCCAACCCAATTATCCAAAACTAAATTTGGCACAACCAAGCCAATTAAGCCCAAGTACAACAAATTAAATTAACACATTATTCCAAACTACATATTAATTTAATTAAAGTATAATTAACATAATCAATCAACTAATCTAATGTTTCCAAAAACACTAATTAAATCAATTAATCATGCTTATTAATTCCAATTCATGTCCAACACAAATTGAAGCAAAATCAATTCATTTAAACATGCTTAGGCTCACGGTTTTGGCAAGGAAATTATCATGAAATTTGATTTCAATCCAATTAAATCAACATCTAACATACATTTCATGCCAACAACACATCCAAATGTCTAATTTTCAAAAAATCACCATGATTTCTATTTAGGTGCATTCGGCCATGTGGTATATTTTGGGGAAAATTAATCCAATCAATTTTTCACAAAATCAAAGATGCACAAATCCAATTCATCATCATTCAAACACAACCAAACAACCAATTTAGGCAAATCATGCTCCAAACACAAAATCCCCAAATTAAAGTATATAAACCCTAGAATTCAAATCAAACTTAGGATGGCTCTGATACCATTGTAAGTGTCCTACACATGCCACACGATCACAATGACCGTGCGCTGAAACTTTTTTTTCTCCGTTTTGGAGTTTCCGAACTCTTATTTATCCTGAATTTTTTTCTTATGGACTCGTAATAGAATATATTATTCAATTAAATTATTTAAAAATACACTTTTGTTCTATATCCATGGGTTAAACCCATTTTTATTGGTGGTACACCAATCCCCTAGGGGTTCCACATTCTCCTAAACAGAGGGATGAGTATTTTGATCATTTTGATAAAATTTAATACATGGCTAAAATGATGCCAAATTTGATCACAAATGTATGTTAACATTTAGCCTAGTAAGCTTATCTTATAAGTTTTTAATAAAGAATTTCCAAGATATTCTAATAATAATAAATAATAATTAAATTAATTAACTTTTAATTAATTAAATAATTATTAAATGATATGTGTCAAAATTCAATTGGATCTAATGTGTATTTAATCAAATTATGTATCACATACAAATACACATTAGATATAAAAATACCACGACATGTGTAAGGTTATGGATAATTCATATTATTCTTAATTAATTGGCATAGTGCTATACAAGTATACTTTATTAGTGGGACTCTATAGTTCAGGTATATCTATCACAGATCACATTATGTGTCCATAATTTACCCACTCACAAATTATGACGACTACAAATAATCACACTAAATCATACAAGTCGAGTTCTAACTATATCATATAGCCTTTCCGCCATTTGTTATCTGAATTGTATCAGAGATATAGATGAGAACGTCAAATATTCGTAGTGTATAATTCATGAACATGTCATAAATACGATACAGTTGGCGTATTTATGAACATGTCATAAATACGATACAGTTTGGCGTTCAGACATCAACCCCAACACCATTAAAGACTACTTTATTTTATAGTTGTACGATGTCTTTTTAACTTTAGTGGATAGATAAGTCTTATTTTATTTTATTGATGGTATGGACATTGAGATTGGATTATTATTTTTCTATATTATAGAACAACGATATGAATGATTTGGCTTCGATGTTGAGTTGAGTTTTATTAGGGGTGACAAAACGAATAAACGAATCGAATTCGTGACGAATACTAAACGAATTGAATCAAAATATACTAAATTCGAATTCGATTCGTTTATTAAATGAATCCTGATATTATGATTCGGATTCGATTCGTTTAATAAACGAATATTCGTATTTGATTCGTTTATTCGTTTATACAAATTAAACGAATCGAATCGAATTTTGTATTCATTTAATAAACGAATATTCGTATTCGAATCGTTTATTCATTTACACAAAATTAAACGAATATTCGTTTATTCATTTTATAAACGAATATTCGTATTCATATTCGATTCGATTATTCATTTAATCAAACTCAACTAATATAAATACAAAATTATCAGCTTAATAATAATTAAATCAATTACAAATTTCAAATTATAAATCCTTTACATAATAATAATTAAAATCTTCAAAGAATACAAACATTTTATCATTATCATCAAGAAAAATGAATTTGTAAAAAAAAAAATTATATTATTGTGTTAATTTTTTTAAAAGCATTTTTGAAAATAGAGTTTAGAAAAAAAAATTCATTCAAAAGACAGACACATAAGCATTCATTCATTCAAAATGAGAAAAATCAAGAAATACACTAAATCCCAATTTGAAATTACCATCAAATTTTATTCATTCATCCACAATTGTTCGCAAACATCACTGTGACACACAAAAATAATCAACAATAACAAGGTATACAAATAGCAAATCATTCACGCAATCTCGTAGACATTATAATGTGACTACTTATATAATAAACACATATCAAAATCATTCTTAAATTTCAACTCTTAACTAAATGGAGAATACTACAAATCGGACTCTAATCATCACATTGTATCAGCTAAATGCAAATAAAAAACAAACAAATCCCATAAAAAATCATAAATCTTGAGATCGTGCGAAGCGGAAAGAGTGAGACGCAAGTGACCGGCGTAAACACACGCGTATAACGCAAGCGCACGTATCGTTCAAGTAGTATAAAAATATCGATCCCACGAGGACTTAATTCCTACTGTTGTTATTAATTATTGAATCTATTTATTTACAGATATCTAATTGAGGGAGAAGAGAATGATTGCTTGATTGATTTGGTTGATTGTAGATTTGCTAAATAAATAAAAAGACAAAAGAAAATACTAAGGAAAATAACAAAAGACACAAAGATTTAGGTTGTGAATCATTCTAATATCTTTTAAAAGATGAAGTGATTATTTTATGTTTGTGTAATAAATCAGTTTACTAACCTGGAACACGAAATTATGCAAAAGCCTCTGTCGATGGTCAGACGCTGTTGATGGTGTTTTCAGGACTTATGTTACTTACAGAGCATGACAGGGGTAAAAAGGGTAATTCTCTCCCCGGTCGAAATACGTTCCGCCGACCCGACCACAACAGATGAAGACCGAACACTTTGGTTCAGGTGACCGAGCACTATAAAGTCGGTAGAAACACTCTCAGCATAAAAGACTATCGTAACCGACCTCATGAAGACCGACCAGACAGGTAAGATATGCTCAAGATGTACGCCCTATTCTTGCGGATAAAATGAAAAAAGTATCCTACCCTCACAAGGAGATGGAGTCAGAATCCAAGAAGGAATAAGAAAAGAGAAGGCAGTGTTAGACTAGGAATCCTTACAAGAGGAGAAAACTGAGTTCAACTAGGATATCTTATGCAAATAGGAGTCTGATTTCTGTATTATTATAAATAGGAGGGCAGAGTATGTGTAAAGAACATCACAAAATCATCATAAAAAAAAGGAGAGTGATCAGAATCATCAAGCTCTGACTTGTAAACACAAGAAAGAGCCGAAGAAGAGTATTTGAGTAATAAAAAGTATTATCTTGTTTTTTTCCGTGGACGTAGGTCGGATCCAATTCCACCGAACCACGTTAAATCTCCTTGTCGATTGGTGTGTTTATCTGTTTTTTTTGCTAAATTTGCCTTTGGTCCCCCATAACCAAACAAATTCACCGTTGAAGGAGGATCCCCTCGGAGGTAATATTCCCGTATTACCCTGAGACCAAAATCCACCGTCAACAGTTGGCGCCGTCTGTGGGAATTTCAACAAAAAGCAATTCGCGTAATAAGACAATGGCGGAAGGCGGAAACCACCAATCATCAGGGAGCTCGTCAGTAGATTGGATGGAAAAGATCGAGGAGAATCTTAGGAAAGAAAGAGGAGGAAAATCGAACTCTGCTAAAAACCATAGTAGACCGGTTAGAAAAGATAGAATGGGCGCATGATGGAAAATTCGAGGCCGGGACTAGCCGACGAAGGAATGAAATAGCAGAAGGAAAGAGAACTATCGATACAAGTGAGGACGACAGACCCCGGAGGAGGGATCCCTACAGGGTAAGATCCGTGGTGGTACAGAGAGATTCCCAGACCGAGGACACATGGGGGGAAGAGGATGACAAATCATCACCAGACTCCTCATATGATAGCCCTCACGGCACCCGGAGAAGAGGGAAAGAGTATAACGAAAAAGTAGGAGAAGATACCGACCCTGAGAAGCCCCACTCCCAAGATAACAGAAAGAAGAGAAACCACAGGAGGCGGTATGGAACCAAAGACAGCAGCATGAAATCTTGGCTACGGGAAGAGCTGGTCAAATGGGGAGTATACCCCAATACAAACAGAGGGGATGTCCAGGACGGCAAAGATGAGTCTCCCCTCACAGAAGAAATAAAGTCAGAGAAATTCCCAAAAAGATTCAGCATGCCGACCATGACGCCATACAAGGGCCATACCGATCCCAAAACACACGTTGAAGGCTTCGTCCTTCTAATGGAAGTACACGGGGTAACGGGGGACGCCATTTGCAAAGTATTCCCCTTAACTCTAGCCGGACCGGCCATTCTATGGTATAGAAGCCTAGCCCTAAGAAGCATCAGCAGCTTCGCACAACTCAGAAAGTCATTCATACGACACTTCAAGGGAGCTTGTGTCCCCAGAAAGACAATCGGAGAACTAAGGCTTATAAAACAAGGAGACGATGAACCATTGAAAATATTCATTGAAAGATACCACAATATGGTACTCGAAGTTGGAGGGTATGAATCCCCGAGGCCCTAGAAAGCTTGAAAGGAGCCTTGAAAGTCGGGAGGCTATGGACCCACCTAAGGATCCAGGACACCCCGGACTATGCCACCGCCCTGGAGGTGGCCCGAAAATTCGTTTGTTTTAGAGAGAATGAGGAGAAAGTATCCCGAAAGGGGAGCACCATCAGAGAAAGAACCACAAGGGAGGGCGTCCCCCGCCGTATAGAAAGAGAACCCAGAAGACCACCCCCGAAGCACAAGAAGTTCAAACCACTGCACCGAGACAACCAAGAGAGAGGGCGCCGACCCAAGTTAACCATGTGGTCGGGGAAGATGCATACATTCCCCTAAAGAAACCACTGGGACAAATTATCATGGAGATCCAGGGGAAAGGCCTCTTAGTAGAACCCGACCAAAGGAGATTCCCCCCGGACAAAAGGAACCAAAAGGCTTATTGCGTACACCACAACTCCAAGGGACATGCAACATACGGATGTAAAGATCTGCGAGAACAAATGGAAGATCTAGCACAGAACGGGTATCTGAACAAGTACATCGACCACGAGGTCATGACGGCCAGACAAAGAGCACGTAGCCGCCAAATCAATATCATCGCAGGAGGAAAGACACTGGCCGGGAACTCTAACCGGTCAAGGAAATATTACAGCAGAACTCGAGGACCAGATGTCTTAGAAACAGAGCAGGTCACAGGGCTACAGGGAAGTCGGTCGGTACCGATAATATTTACTGATGAGGATACCCGAGGAGTAAGTTTCCCTCATGACGATGCGTTGATAATCAAGGCAGTAATCAGCGGGTCGGAGGTAGACAGAATCCTAGTGGACCCTGGGAGCGCGGTTGACATAATTTCCAGAGAAGCACTGGACGACCTAGGAGTAGAATATGCAACCCTGACCAACGATAGCACTTGTAGGCACTGCATTTTTACACATAAGTCCCTATGATGAGTCTCATTTTGGAGACACTACCTTTTAAGTCACGGAGGTCACGGAAAACGGACATCAGAAGGGGGAATTCAGAATGAACAAGGTTCACTGTTTTCATTGGTGCTACGTTCGTGTATACGTTCGAACGTCAGGCAGATTGCGGATGTTGGTGCCGCGTTCGAGTAAGCGTTCGAACGGTGTCGGTAATTCTGGTTTTGCTGCTAGCCTCACATTAAGCCCAATTCGCCCAAACCTTGGCCCACACGCCCAAGCCCACTTAAAACACATATTTAACACATGGTGAAATCAAAACAAATCTAAAATCATATACCAAATTAAATAAAATACTTACACAAATTAAAGAAATTGCATGCCTAATTAAAATCAACCAACAAACTAAATGCCTAATCTAAACCAATCAAATATAATCATACCAAGTTAAAATCAATCAACCAATATATTATTCCCAAACTTAAAATATTGTATGCCTAATCAACATAAACTAAATATTCAACCTTCCCTATCTAGCCAAGATTTTTCCCCCATCAATCTTTGACTTCCCTTATCCAAGCCAATCAAATCACTTTCCTTGTCAAGCCTAACCCTTTGCCTATAAAAAGAACCTTTCACCAACCTTCTCAACCCTAGTCCCTAGTCCCTAGCTCATTCACATAAGAAACACCCAAGCTCATAGACACAACTCTCCCTCACTCTCAATAACAAAAAGATCACAAACCAAAGAACCCCCATCGCCTTGACCAAAACACATCCCTCCTCTCCAATCTCTCTAGCTCATACACACAATTCACACAAGAATTATAGCAAGAAATACTAGACATCACAAAAATCATTCCTTTCAACCTTACCCTCATATCACCGAAAGACAAGCAGAAACAACCAAACCAACACCGAAAATCACACCCTAAACATCACAATCACCCCTTTAAAACACCACCACCGAAAATAACACCCAAAACAGTAGCCAAAACATCCCAAAAATAGTAACTAAAATACAGCAGCGAAACAGTAGCAGCGGCAGCGAATCGGAGTCAAAACAGCAGCAAAAGACGGAGGACGACGACCCAAAACAGTAAGACAACGAACGAGAGCAGTGAACCAGTGAACCGAAAGAGTTGCGGAGCTTTACCCCTTCCGATCTTCGTGAAACGCGAGTCCGAGAGACGACTTAAAAGGTTAGACCTGAGGGCACTTTTTCATTAGTTTATATTCGTTTCTTTTATTATTGAATTGTATTCACATCAGAGTCGTTTATGGATGCGTGTTGTGGGTATTGGATGAATGGAAGAGTGTTGTCTCTTGTGGTATATAGGATGGAAACCCAGACATAAATTCCGTAGCCGAATCCGAATGGACGGTAGTGCGGTCTGTACTTGGGACACAACTCCACGTACCACTTGAGTAAACGGCACCTTCTCTTGTTTTGTGTTGCTTTGGTTTATTTAATTCTTGTCATTTAAATTCTGCATGTTGTTTATTCCCGTATGATACGATCGAGTGCATGGGCTTAGTAAGTGCGATGAAAGGTTCCCTAATTGGAGGGTTAAAATCCTTCACCACGATGCTCTGCCGCACCGATTGATGTGTGTTCGGTTGAATGCGAAATACGTTCAATCGGACATACTTAGTTTGATATGATTGTCTTTATTTTCGTATGCATGATTCAACCGAGTGCATGGGCTTAGTAAGTGCGATGTGAGATCCCCTATGGGGAGGGGCTAAAGCCCTTTACCACGAGGCTTTGCCGCGCCGGTTGATGTGTGTTCGGTTGGATACAAGATACGTTCAATCGGGCACACTATGTTTAGTATTATTGCTTTTCATTCTATGTATGCATGATTCAGTCGAGTGCATGGGCTTAGTATGTTGGTCTAAAGGTCCTCTCTTTGAGAGATCAAGAGCCCCAAAAGGCCACCTTTACGGCAGTACTTCGCCGCGCCCCTTTATTTTATCGTTTATGTATTGCGTCCCATTTCATGCATCAGATCTGTTCCCGTTCGAACGCGTTTACGAACGCAACTCGAACGCGCATGTATTTTGCCTTGTCATGCATCAGGTCTTATTTCTGTTCGAACGCGTTCACGAACGCCATACGAACGTGAGCATTCTGTTTCATTTCCGTTCGAACGCGTTCACAAACGCCACACGAACGAGAGCATTCTGTTTCATTTCTGTTCGAACGCGTTATCAAACGCCATACGAACGTGAACATTCTGTTTACCGTTCGAACGCGTTTACGAACGCTACACGAACGCACACGCACTTTCTTAGTTTCATAATGTATCAGGTCTGGTTTCGTTCGCACGCGTTCTCGGACGCTACACGAACGCGAACCTTCTGTTTACCGTTCGAACGCGTTTACGAACGCTACACGAACGTGCACACACTGAACTGAGTCTGTCTTATCATATTCATGCATAATTGCCTCTTGATTGATCTTTCTTGTGTTATATAGCCAACCGTATTATTTGTATTCCTACATTTATCCATTCCATGTGTTCTTGGGATTGTATTCAAGCATGATTAGGCTGTTAGCAGGTTATTTGGTTAATAGGTTCATGAGATAGTACTCAAGCATGATTAGGTTGTTCTTAGTTTTCCATATCATATGATTGAAATATGTTCATGAGATTGCCATGTGATGTTGCATGTTGTGATGAACTTGTTGGTATGTACATGAATCTAGAAGCATGATATTTTTTGGAAATAAATGTTACTTAAGCTTAATTAAATTATTACATAAATCCTTTCATTACAAGTGACATGAGTAAGGGACCATTCCGAACCCAACGGTTTGAGGTCTTCCCTTGCGAGGGGTGAGTGCAGCCTTAAATCTTTGTCCCGGTTCACACCGGGTGGCGACTCCATGTTATTTCGTACTTCCCAACTAGTGCCGCGAGCCTAGGAACGGCGTCGCCCAGGTCCTGTTGTCCACAGTCTGGCGACTCCACTGGGGATAGAGAATTGGCCCCGAAATATTGTCTTGTAATGAGTGGATTTATGTTTTAATTGGCCATGTCTATAGTGGATAAGTGGGGGTTTAATCAAGGGCACTTTGAGGCTAGGTAATGGTTTGGTGTCTTCCTTCACTCACTACCTTTCTAGAAGGAAAAGATGTGAGGACACCTATATGGCCATCTACTCGTAGCCTTTGTGATGGACTAATTTGGAGGACTCGTTGTTTATTCCTGACACCAAGCGATAAGAGCCTAAGAGGCTTGGGTATTTAAGTGAGCCTCGCTCCACCTTCCCTCTGGGGAATCTACAACGGGAAATCCATTTGACAGTCCGTCACACACCATAGCTCATTGGCACGTACCTTAGTGTATAAAAAAGGGTGCGCCCACTTGGTTGCTCGAACCCTTGAGTGGGGAGACCTAGTTGTGGGCCATCATTCGCCAATGAGAGCCTTTGTCTATACTCTTACTAACCCACCCATAGACCGGTTTGTATGGTTAAAGTAACAATTATTTCCTTGAGTATGTGCTTGTGGACCATCCTCATTTGGATGCAGTTGGACTATTGTCAGAAATGCGGGCTTGCTGGGCCATTTAAACTGGGGCAAGTTCGTACTGTATGACTATTAGGCCCAAGGCTTCTGAAATGTTGATGGGCCATTATGTAAAAATTATCATGTTATGTTTGCATTATCGCCCTTCTATGCTTGTGTTTGGGAACATCATCGTTTGGATCCATTTGGACCATTTGTCATGGGATATGGACTTGTTGGGCCATTTAAACTGGGACAAGAATGTATTCCATGACTATTGGGCCAAAGGCGTCTAAGTGTTGATGGGCCACCTTGTGCTTGTGTTCGGAGTATTATCATTTGGATTTAGTTGGGCTCCTTGCCATAAGATATGAACTTGTTGGGCCATTTAAACTGGGACGTGTTCACTCTTATGACAGTCAGCCCAAAAGCTTCTAAAATGATAATGGGCCGACTTGTTTGAAAATTTTATTGACTTAGTATGATTTATATGTTATATATGCCTCTTATGCACATCATGCATACATACATCATGTTAACCCTTGTGTTCTGAAAGCCATCATAGATTCCCGTTGGGTTAGGAAAAAGGGAAGACTCATCAAAATACTGGGAACATACATGAGTGAATCAGATATTGAGGTGTCCCGTATGGATCAGTTGGAAAACGGTCTCGCCAAGGTCACTGAACAGTTGCAAGCCTTGACTACTGCCATGACAATATGGCTGTGCCCCGTGCCGGGGGAAATTCTGAGAATGTAAGGCGCGAGGAGCCTCCGAATGGGTTGGGGGATGATATCCCCGCTTTTGATGATGATATGGCAGAGTATGCAACAGACAGAGTGATTGGGTCTCAAGCCGAGATACAGAAACTCAGTGACCAGGTTGAATCCGTTACCCGCAAGATGAGGGGTAAGCATGAAGATTTGCTAGATTATGAGACAATGAAGTTTGAGGAGCAGTTGCCAGCGCAGTTTAAGATGCCGGATTTGACTAAGTTCAATGGGAACGGAGATCCGAGGGTGCATCTCCGTCAGTATGTATCTGTTATGAGTTCAGTTGGCCTGTCTCAGCGCCAAGTACAAAAGATGTTCGGGATGTCACTCGAGGGGGCACCCGTAGTATGGTACCATAACCTGGACAAACAGATTAAGGAAGATTGGAGGGAGCTAGCTGATGCTTTCTTAAAGCAATATGTCACAGACCTGGAGATTGACTTGTCACTCCGTGACTTAGAAAATATCAAGCAGAAGCCGGAGGAAAATTTCAAGGAATATGTGGACTGCTGGAGGAGCCAGCTTCTGAAGATGCAGACCCGGCCCTCAGAAAAGGACCAGATCAAAATGATCATCAAGGGCACCAAGCCCTCTATTTATGGCAAACTGAGGAGAATGACTTCGATGATTACTGATTTTCGACAGCTGAGGGAGACAGTTATGGATATTGAGGAGGAGGAAGCCGAGAACAGAAAGTTCTATGGACAGAACAGAAGGAATATTGGGGGACATTCAGGAACTATGCCTGCTACTGCTGCTGGTCACTGCCATTAAGAACAGACGATTTTCTAACCTTGGTAAGCCTCTTTCAAAGGTATTCGAAAGGCTGAAGGCGCAAGGACTCTTAAAACCTTTAGAACCTAGGCCCATTCCAAATCCTGTGCCACCTCACATGAACTTAAACTTATACTGTCACTTCCACCAAGAAAAAGGCCATGACACCGACAACTGCGCCCGCCTCAGACATGAAATCCAAAACCTCATCGATGCCCATACAATACCCGACCGAGAAAGAACAACCCAACGCACACATAAATCCCCTACCCAACTACATGATCAACTCTGGCCTACTCGAAACCCTTGTCCTCCAAACTCTCAACCACTCAGCTTCATAGGAATAAGGGATAACAATGGTGAAGAACCATGGGCTGAAGAAGAGGGCACTGTTGTTTTCTCTCCTAGTTTATCTTGCACTTTTAATAAAGACATTGATTTTGTTTACCTGTTCGAACGTTTCCTCAACAATAATAAAGGCGACCATTTTATTTATCTGCCTAAGACTATTACTTTCAAACTTGCAACATGAGTGTGTTTAATCTTGGTAATGTGATGCTCAAAGCGTAGGGAATCCTCAAAAGAAGCAAGCAGAAAAGATAAGTTATCCATTCAGGAATTGGGAAATGGAGACAGTGGGACTGTTAGATTTGGAAAGAAAAGGGTTCCTGGAACAAATCACGGTAAACATGTGGAAATGGTATTTTCCCTAAGAAGAGAATGGTCATCAATAAATCAAAGAAGACCTAACCCAACGGGATAAGAACATTCATACATGCATACATGTAACACATTTTGCATCTTTCGTGTTTGTTCTGTTTTGTATCACAGGTTTGAAGAAGAAAAAGAAAAATGGCAAAGACAAGCCAAACAGAAGCAGTAACAGTACGATGTCAGCAGTCTTCAGGAACGAATCACATGGGTAAGGCCCATATCAGCAGTATCAGTCTCGGGACGAGGCCCATATCAGTAGCAGTTAGGGCCGAGGCCCACTTCAGTATCAGCTTGCCATTTATGGCATTCTGGGCCGAGGCCCACTTCAGTATCAGCTTTGCCGGGTATGGCATTCTGGGGTCGAGGCCCGCATTACGTCAGATCAACATTGCTGGGTATGGCATTCTGGGGGCGAAGCCCGCATCATATCAGTTCAGGGGAAGAAAGCCTCATGTCAGTTCAATTCGGGAATAAAGCCCGCACTCAGTGCAGCTCAAGAAGAAAGCCTGCATTCAATACAGTTCGGAATAAATCTCGGGAGGAATAAAGCCTCATCTCAACAGTTCGAGAATAAAGCTCGGGAGGAATAAAGCCTCATCTCAACAGTTCGAGAATAAAGCTCGGGAGGAATAAAGCCTCATCTCAACAGTTCGAGAATAAAGCTCGGGAGGAAGAAAGCCTCATGTCAGTACAGTTCGGGAATAAAGCCCACACTCAATACAGTTCAGGAAGAAAGCCTACATTCAGATCAGTTCAGGAAGAAAGCCCGCATTCAATACAGTTCAAGAACAAGCCACACAGTCAGCTCAGATCAGAGAACAAAGCTCAAGGGGAAGAAAGCCTCATGTCAGTATAGTTTGATAACAAGCTCAAGGGAAGAAAGCCTCATATCAGTATAGTTTGAGAATAAAGCTCAAGGGGAAGAAAGCCTCATGTCAGTACAGTTCGGGAACAAAGCCCACACTCAGTGCAGTTCGGGATAAAGCCCACATTCAATACAATTCAGGAAGGAAGCCTACGTCCAGCAAACTCGGGAATAAAGCCCACATTCAGTACAGTTCAGGAAGAAAGCCTGCATTCAGCTCAGTTCGGGAACAAAGCCCACACTCAGTGCAGTTCAGGAAGAATGCCCACATTCAACACAATTGAAGGAAGAAAGCCTAGAGGAATAAAGCCTCATCTCAACACAGTTCGAGAATGAACAAGCCGGGAATGGCACTCCAAGAATGGAAGCACAGTTCGAGAATGGACCACATCACAACACGGTTCGAGAATGAACCAGGGGTCGCAGCACCTCACCATCCAACAACTCAACTCAACACATGGTAAGTCAAGTGGCAGCTGGCGAGCCAGGTAAGAAAATGCATTGCATGTACTTTGATAGGATTGTCACTGTCACACACTGCACAAGTCCCATCAAAGTGGGGGGCGACTGTAGGCACTGCATTTTTACACATAAGTCCTATGATGAGTCTCATTTTGGAGACACTACCTTTAAGTCACGGAGGTCACGAAAAACGGACATCGGAGGGGGAATTTCAGAATGAACAAGGTTCACTGTTTTCGTTGGTGCTACGTTCGTGTATACGTTCGAACGTCAGGCAGATTGCGGACGTTGGTGCCGCGTTCGAGTAAGCGTTCGAACAGTGTCGGTAATTCTGGTTTTGCTGCTAGCCTCACATTAAGCCCAATTCGCCCAAACCTTGGCCCAACGCCCAAGCCCCTTAAAACACATATTTAACCATGGTGAAATCAAAACAAATCTAAAAATCATATACCAAATTAAATAAAATACTTACACAAATTAAAAAAATTGCATGCCTAATTAAAATCAACCAACAACTAAATGCCTAATCTAAACCAATCAAATATAATCATACCAAGTTAAAATCAATCAACCAATATATTATTCCCAAACTTAAAATATTGTATGCCTAATCAACATAAACTAAAATTCAAAGTCACCCTATCTAGCCAAGATTTGTCCCCCCTCAATCTTTGACTTCCCTTATCCAAGCCATCAAATCCCTTTCCTTGTCAAGCCTAACCCTTTGCCTATAACAAGAACCTTCACCAACCTTCTCAACCCTAGTCCCTCTCCTAGCTCATCACATAAGAAACACCCACTCATAGACACAACTCTCCCTCCTCTCAATAACAAAAAGATCACAAACCAAAGAACCCCCATCGCCTTGACCAAACAACATCCCTCCTCTCCAATCTCTCTTCTAGCTCATACACACAATTCACACAAGAATTAATAGCAAGAATACTAGACATCACAAAATCATATTCTTTCAACCTTACCCTCATATCACCGAAATTACAAGCATAAAACCTAATCACCACCGAAATCACCCCTTTTAAACCTTCACACATGTCACCACCGAAAATAACACCCAGAAACCCTAGCCAAAACACCCAAAACAATTCCCAACCATACTAAAATACAGCAGCGAACAGTGCAGCTGCAGCGAATCGGGTCAAAACAGCGCAACAGACGGAGTACGACACCCAAAACAGTAAGACAACGAACGAAGCCAGTGACCATTGAACCATAGAGTTGCGAGCTTTACCCCTTCCGATCTTCGTGAAACGCTAGTCCGAAGACGACTTTTAAAAGGTTAGACCTGAGGGCACTTTTTCAATTAGTTTATATTATTCGTCTTTTATTATGAAAATTGGTATCACATAGAGTCGTTTATGATGCGTGTTGTGGGATTGGCTGAAGAGTGTTGTCTCTTGTGGTCTATAGGATGGAAACCCAGAACGTAAATGTAGGGTTTTTAGGGGCTAATCCGGTAACGCAGCGGAAGCGGCGGAAGATCGTATCTTCCGATTTCAAAACTTTTTCTCGGATTAATTAAATAAACATATTTATTTAATATCCAATAATCAAATTATGAAATAAAATTCAATAAATCATATTTAAGTGAATTTACCAAATTACCCTTACTTTGGTATTTTGTCCATTTTAGTCCGAAATTGATCTAATCAATTTTGAATGATTCTAAATCATTTCTAAGATGAACTTAGCATGTTCAAAACATCAAAACACCAAAAGCAACCAAATCCCCAAATTTGACTCACTTGGCCGAATGCTCCCAATGGGTGCCATTTGTGCACTTTGTCATTTCATGCATCAAAACACATCAAGATGTAATCCAATCAACATGAAACTTTATATGCATCATATACACATCCAAATACACAACATATATGAAACCCCCAAATTTGGAATTGGTCATGAACCCTAATTTTTCAATTTCTTCAAATTGGACAAATTAGACCAAATTGGTTAAATCAATTACTTAATCATGTTTCTTCTTCCATCCAATCAAAGTCTCAACACAATGAAACAACTCAAGATCAAATCTAGGTCATCTAAGAGTGGGTCAACAACTCTAGATTAGCAACATGGTTTCCAAAACCTTAAAAGAACACTTATAACTACACTAGTCACAAGCTTTCTCATTATACATGCTCAACACTTTCACCAAACATTTATCCATCAAAACACAAGAATAAAGAATAGAAAAAAAAACTCAAGAACATCACAAGATTTTGCCCACACAAGAGGAACAAATTACCTCTAATGGAAGTTGGAAAACTTACTATTTTCCAAGCTTTTCTTGATTTTTCTTTCTTTTCTCTCTAGCATTCTTCCTTCCTTAATGGAGTTTTTGGTTAAAGTGATTAGGTTAAAAGCAAATGAAATGAAAACAATATATACAACTTGGAAAAAGCCCTTGGCCGAAATTGGCAAGGCAAATTACAAGAAATTAATTTCATCTTCATTTGTCTTTCATTTGTTCAACTTGTTAAATATCTAAAACACTTAAAGATATTTATTTAGTCAACAAATGCAACTTAGAAAAATATATCTCTTATATATAAGTGTATTGCCGAAATTAAAAAGAAATAAAGGAAAAAGATATTTTTATTTTTCAAACAATTTTGAACAAATATCTTAAGAAGTCAAAATCAATTTGACAACCTTTTCCTTTAATGTAAAGTCAAACATTTACACTTATAATCATTATTCCTAACTTTATCATTTGGTGATATATTATATTTTAATTATATTAATCATTTAACAATTAAATAATTAAATAATTAATTAAATACAAATATATCAAATATATGTATTATATTTACTTTAAATATCTCAAATACATATATTGATGATATATGTCAAATACCTTTATTTGACTATTTATTAATGTGTATTTAATAATATCATATATTAAATACAAATACACATTAATTAGGAAATGACGGTTCGGCCCGTTCGCATGTATTTTTCGTTTAACGATTAAACGATTTATAAATAATCATCATTATTCATAAATGTTGCTCTAGTGCTCTACGAGTATGTTTCATTATTGAGACTCTCTAGATTCAGGTATATCCGTCACGAAATCCAATTTCATGTCCATAATCTATCCACCCGTAGATTATGACGATCACGGATAAACTAGCTGAATCATACAGGTCGAGGTCATTGCATACGTATAATCCCTCCGTCACAGGTATCCAGATAATCCCAGAGATATAGATGTAAACGTCAAATCTCTATAGGTATTATCTCGTCGACGTATCTATTAGCAATCTCTAAATAACACTCGGAACTTACTTCCGATGTATACTGTGGCCACAGATTTAACAGACTGCTAAATATATATGGACTACCTATGCTCTGTACACAGAACTGACGGATCCTATCTTGACACACACAGGATATCCTGAGGATCGATCCACACCCAACGAACAGGCGGAGGTCTGATCTAAATAGATCGGTGACGTGACTGCCATCTAAGTGTGGAGGATGTCTCATACATCCACAGTGGTGTCTCAAGTCGAAGGACCACTATGCTACTCAACCCGAGAAGATTCTTATTGACGTTGGCGTACCATCCATTAAGAATCTTCGGTGAGCCGTTCAGTGTTTATCCACTATAAACACCTACACGTCTATACGAGTCTCCCTAGACTCATGGTTCATTGGGATAAACCATCGGACCAAGTCTCGATATACGACATGTACTGGTCTCAACGGATTTGACTAACCGACCCGTGTTAGCAAATCTTGACCAGGAACTATGTTTGATAATATTCATATAGCAGTGACACTTCCCAATGTCAATTACAAACTAACTTTGTAACTGTGTACTGCATTATATTATCGGGCCTTTGTCTAATATATACATATCACTAAACCACATTAGTTTTCAATCTAATCGTAATCAGATCGAATACGTATATAAGAACAAGAGGTGCAACCATAAATAAGTAATATTATGGAATAAGGGGATGTTCGTATTCATGAATCAGACATAAATACGGTCCGGATTGGCGCTCTGAGCACCAACCCAACAATTTCTCCCACTTGCTCTAGTGCCAATCCACGGTATCATATACACGTCTCAATGTGCATCGTATGCACATGGCCCTCAAAAGCTCACCCAGTACTTAAGAGGTAGGCAACAAAAACAAGTCCGCTATGACATATTGAGTTTGTCAAACAAACTCCATCGTTTCCCATAGTCAGCATCATTCATATTTTGTAGAATCTAGATTATACATTAATATGACTCTGATGCTACATCAGTATTGTGCTACAGCTACTGAGTTGTCCAAGTATTTAAGGATCAAATCCAAAATACTATGAAGACAACCGCAAGCACAATAACAATTCAAAAACTTCTAATTTAAAGGTCACTATGCAACTTCATAAGTCAATACTTCAAAAGTTGCATTTGATTCCACTAAATAGTAGAATCCTTCGTGACACTCCCACTGCATCTTTTGTGACTCTTTATGACGTAGACTGTCTAACGTCATAATTAGTCTCAAAACTAATATGACCCTAATGGTTGCAGACTATATTCTCCATGAATTAGAAACTCGTTCTTAATATCTCAAAGATCACAAAGAACGTGTTTCAAGATCCATCATATGGTCTATAGGATGTCAAAATAACTCGTAACAATTACGATTAAATCGACATCGATAATCGCACATAATAAAGTATTCACTATGTCATCATCAAATGATACATAATATTGTTTAGACATTCTAATCAATATCTCTTTCGAAAAAGGAATCATCCTTTACGAAAGATGAATACTATGTATAAGACATACAATAACTGTCGAACAGTTATACTAACTGTCATACAGATAGCCTTGTTATGTCCTTCATTAGATCATATCTAATGTACGACTAATAGGAGTATCTCACAAGTCTCTTGGTTCATATCTTATATAAAACTTTATATCGTATATAAAGAGACTACTCCCACTGCTTTCACGGAGTAAAGAAGACTTAGGTAAATCTTTTACCTCACAAACATCTCATTATTACTATAATAATGACAATGTCGTTAGGATATATAAACACTAGAAAGTAATTTGTACGCTCCCACTAACCCTTCTAATCACATATGTATTCTATACTTTGACAAGATCAGACAATCTGACGATATCAAAAATAGAGAACACATATTTCTGGAAGACTTATCCGAGTCTACAATAGGCTCTATAAGCTAGCACACTAAACTGCGATCTCAGCAGAACACAAACTCTAGGGCCATTTCAGAATGAACTCTTCAAATAAGGAAATCACAACTGATCTCTTATCTGAATAAGTCATCCAAAAACGCCACTTTGCATTCTTTAGCTAAAATATACAGTTTATTATCAACATTAACCAATATATCTTTAATTGTTCAATTAGTGTGACTAGAGATAAGTTTTCTCAGAATCTACAATAGATTGCTGAGTATAACTTTTCTCACTGTCATACTATAAAGGTCAAACCTTTAATAAGCTCACATTGCTTCCGTTGTGCAAACAATTAGCACATATCATGAACTAATTCATAATGAAAGCGTAATCAAGTTCAAAACTTGATCATAGTAAGCTATGAACAATCTTAGATCTAAGGTTCAATGGTGAACTTCCAGAATCGATATCAAATATCGCTTCCATTAAAAGTCATAGGATAATTTTTCTTCAATAAGAAAACAACGGAACCATTAAGTATCAAATACTCGTGAATGATTCTGTTATCCTATTGGACTTGTACGGAAGATGTATAAGGGTTGTTTCATCTTATTAATTACATAGTTCCATTTATAATTTATCATTCTCACATTTGACTTCAATAAGTCAAGTCTTTTCTACAATAGTTAACATCTGATGTTACACACCAAGTAATAAAACGATTTTATTACTTAGAATCGTAGGAAAGATATTCTATTAAATAGAATACAATATTCTATTAAACAGAATAAACGATAAACTTTTACTTATACCTCCGAGGTGTAAGTAATTTCCATTATATAACTATTATATAAAAGAAAGATTGAAATCTCAAACTTTTCAAGATTCAAATTTTCTACCTATACATATCATATATGCAACTGTAGAAAATAATGGAACATTAATTAAAGAGATGAATTAGTGTTACTGGAGTATAACCCCAAGAGTATTGAAACTAATTCGGTAACTTTCAATATCAGACGAATCAAATCATATAAGATTCGATTGCTCCCACTACTCAATTCCATCAAGATGGAATCGTGGAAGAACAATATTGAATATGAATCATATTCACTAAATAACCTTAGAACTAATTGCTTTAAATTCATACGTTTGATCGTATCAAAGATCTTTGAACAGTTCAAAGACATGTTATGAATTTTGAGGATAGAATTCTCTAAAACCTTTAGATTGAATATATTTGAACAAGTCAAAAATGTTCAATCTACGTTTCATCAGAACGGATTGAAAGTACTTGATACTTTCAAGACTTTCAATATGTGTTCCTTCAGAAACACGTAACTAAGTTATGACAATTCATCAACTAAGTTACGAAATAAAGAAAACTACCTTAAGCAATTATTATTTATAAAACTACATACATCCAATGTATCAGTTAAATAAATTTGTGGTCCAATGACAATCATTGGTTAAACGAGATCTTAATCACTTTCCTGAATACAATATTCATTAAATGGATAAGGATGTGTGGTGTGATCTAGTATCAAACCATCCTTACCATACGGAATAAGCATCCAATGCTTAAGTGATTAAACTCATAAAGCACCGTTCTAAATTATTTACTTTACCGAATAATTTTTCTTAATGTTTATCTCTACGTCAATGACACTACTAGTTATTATAAAATATGTAACAATTGTTTATAAAGAACAAGTGACTATCCAATAGTCGCAAGTTCCGATATCAAATATCAAAACAATCGTTAACCATTTTTCAAATAACTAGACGGGAGATCTGGTATCCAATACCTATAGTTGTAGTATTGTGAAAATCGATATTTTCTATACACAAATATACGCATCTCCTTTCTTTAGCTTTACTATTTGCATTCAACTATTCACAACAATTGTAAATAACTGATTAGCAAATTGTGTCAGACACATTACCTCTAAAGGTAATTAAAGCTTAGAAACGTCATTACTAGATAAACAAATACCTAATAGGGCTTTCTAATGCCAGTCAAGAATCTCGAGACATGAACTAATTCAAGTCAATTCTTACTGCATAAGAAACTATTGTCTCTAAAGTATTATATCCTAAAGGGATATCTATCTAGATTATCTATCATGACTTAGAAACTAAGTCATTAACCATCTTTATTTTTGAAGAAAATCGGAACAACAGTTCCCGATGGTTTAGACTAATCTAATAATATCCTAGTCTAGTAGTATCTAGAACCTATTCTAGAATAACTGCAACCAAGAGTCTAGTCAGATAACATATCAAAATGTGTGCAGTAAATAAAAGTTTAATTCTATATAAACATAGAATAAGGAAACAAACAAGCGGCAATTTCCATAATAACATACACTGCCTAAGTTATGGAATATTTTAAACTTAGCAGTGCCTCCCACTATTTTTACGTAATGCCGTAATCCCCAACGGAAAGACGAGAATTCAATAATTAAATCGAATTCCATAATGGGAAGAGGACCCCATGAATATATTTCGACTCACAGCAGAGGCACGGTCTCGCCGACGTATATTCACAGGTAGACAACTAATTGTCAATCACTCACTAGTGACTCCAGGTTCCGGTCCTGGCCGTTTCTCGTTGTCGCTGCGAAGGCAGGCCCACAAGGAGACGTACCAAGGTTAAACTTGTCAATGATAAACTCAAGTTACTTGCGTAACCCTGACAGCTAGGGCACGTTCAGGATTCCGCTTTCGCTTGAATTTATCTAGTATCTAATATACATTCGGCATAAATAAATTTCTATCAGCTACACCCTCACAGCAGAGGCACGGTCTCGGATGTAGTCAACGAAAAGATATTTATAAACCGTATTGACAAGACGGACCAAGAAACAAGTATTCCAAATACTAGTTACTTTAAAACCTTATTAAGCGGGGATATTCCATTAAGTGTCATACACCCTAAATCTAATCAAATTAGATTATAACATGCATGTATAAAGTCAAGAAAACATGATTAAACATTGAATAAAACAAGCTAATCATTTATGGAGGCCTAGAATCAGACTCGCTCTGATACCATTTTGTAGGGGTTTTTAGGGGCAAATCCGGTAACGCAGCGGAAGCGGCGGAAGATCGTATCTTCCGATTTCAAAACTTTTTCTCGGATTAATTAAATAACATATTTATTTAATATCCCAATAATCAAATTATGAAATAAAAATTCAATAAATCATATTTAAGTGAATTTACCAAATTACCCTTACTTTGGTATTTTGTCCATTTTAGTCCGAAATTGATCTAATCAATTTTGAATGATTCTAAATCATTTCTAAGATGAACTTAGCATGTTCAAAACATCAAAACACCAAAAGCACCAAATCCCCAAATTTGACTCACTTGGCCGAATGCACCTAATGGTGCCATTTGTGCACTTTGTCATTTCATGCATCAAAACACATCAAGATGTAATCCAATGAACATGAAACTTTATATGCATCATATACACATCCAAATACACAACATATATGAAACCCCCAAATTTGGAATTGGTCATGAACCCTAATTTTTCAATTTCTTCAAATTGGACAAATTAGACCAAATTGGTTAAATCAATTACTTCAATCATGTTTCTTCATCCATCCAATCAATCTCAACACAATGAAACAACTCAAGATCAAATCTAGGTCATCTAAGAGTGGGTCAACAACTCTAGATTAGCAACATGGTTTCCAAAACCTTAAAAGAAACTTATAACTACAATAGTCACAAGCTTTCTCCATTATACATGCTCAACACTTTCATCAAAACTTATCCATCAAAAACACAAAGAATAAAGAATAGAAAAACTCAAGAACATCACATGATGTTGCCTAGATCAAGGGAACAAATTCCTCTCTAATAGAAGGTTGGAAAAACTTACTAAAATCCAAGCTTTCTTGATTTTTCTTTCTTTTCTCTCTAGCTTCTTTGCCTTCCTTTAATGGTTTTTGGTTAAAGTGTATTAGGTTAAGCAAATGAAATGAAAAAATATATATACAAGCTTGGAAAAAGCCCTTGGCCGAAATTGGCAAGCAATTACAAGAATATTAATTTCAATTTCATTTCACTTTCATTTGTTCAACTTGATTAAATATCTAAAACAACTTTAAGATATTTAATTAAGTCAACAAATGCAACTAAGAAAAATATAACTCTTATATTTAAGTGTATGGCCGAAATTAAAAGAAATAAAGGAAAAAGATATTTTTATTTTTCAAACAATTTTGAACAAATATCTTAAGAAGTCAAAATCAATTTGACAACCTTTTCCTTTAATGTAAAGTCAAACATTTACACTTATAATCATTTCCTAACTTTATCATTTGGTGATATATTTATATTTTAATTATATTAATCATTTAACAATTAAATAATTAAATAATTAATTAAATACAAATATATCAAATATATGTATTATATTTACTTTAAATATCTCAAATACATATATTGATGATATATGTCAAATACCTTTATTTGACTATTTATTAATGTGTATTTAATAATATCATATATTAAATACAAATACACATTAATTAGGAAATGACGGTTCGGCCCGTTCGCATGTATTTTTCGTTTAACGATTAAACGATTTATAAATAATCATCATTATTCATAAATGTTGCTCTAGTGCTCTACGAGTATGTTTCATTATTGAGACTCTCTAGATTCAGGTATATCCGTCACGAAATCCAATTTCATGTCCATAATCTATCCACCCGTAGATTATGACGATCACGGATAAACTAGCTGAATCATACAGGTCGAGGTCATTGCATACGTATAATCCCTCCGTCACAGGTATCCAGATAATCCCAGAGATATAGATGTAAACGTCAAATCTCTATAGGTATTATCTCGTCGACGTATCTATTAGCAATCTCTAAATAACACTCGGAACTTACTTCCGATGTATACTGTGGCCACAGATTTAACAGACTGCTAATATATATGGACTACCTATGCTCTGTACACAGCTGACGGATCCTATCTTGACACACACAGGATATCCTGAGGATCGATCCACACCCAACGAACAGGCGGAGGTCTGATCTAAATAGATCGGTGACGTGACTGCCATCTAAGTGTGGAGGATGTCTCATACATCCACAGTGGTGTCTCAAGTCGAAGGACCACTATGCTACTCAACCCGAGAAGATTCTTATTGACGTTGGCGTACCATCCATTAAGAATCTTCGGTGAGCCGTTCAGTGTTTATCCACTATAAACACCTACACGTCTATACGAGTCTCCATAGACTCATGGTTCATTGGGATAAACCATCGGACCAAGTCTCGATATACGACATGTACTGGTCTCAACGGATTTGACTAACCGACCCGTGTTAGCAAATCTTGACCAGGAACTATGTTTGATAATATCATATAGCAGTGACACTTCCCAATGTCAATTACAAACTAACTTTGTAACTGTGTACTGCATTATATATTATCGGGCCTTTGTCTAATATATACATATCACTAAACCACATTTAGTTTCAATCTAATCGTAATCAGATCGAATACGTATATAAGAACAAGAGGTGCAACCATAAATAAGTAATATTATGGAATAAGGGGATGTTCGTATTCATGAATCAGACATAAATACGGTCCGGATTGGCGCTCTGAGCACCAACCCCAACAATTCTCCCACTTGCTCTAGTGCCAATCCACGGTATCATATACACGTCTCAATGTGCATCGTATGCACATGGCCCTCAAAAGGACCCAGTACTAAGAGGTAGCACAAAAACAAGTCCGCTATGACATATTGATTTGTCAAACAAACTCCATCGTTTCCCATAGTCAGCATCATTCATATTTTGTAGAATCTAGTTATACATTATATGACTCTGATGCACACAGTATTGTGCTACAGCTACTGAGTTGTCCAAGTATTTAAGATCAAATCCAAAATACTATGAAACAACCGCAAGCACAATACAAATCAAAACTTCTAATTAAAAGGTCACTATGCAACTTCATAAGTCAATACTTCAAATTGCATTTGATTCCACTAAATAGTAGAATCCTTCGTGACACTCCCACTGCATCTTTGTGACTCTTTATGACGTAGACTGTCTAACGTCATAATTAGTCTCAAAACTAATATGACCCTAATGGTTGCAGACTGTATTCTCCATGAATTAGAACTCGTTCTTAATATCTCAAGATCACAAAGAACGTGTTTCAAGATCCATCATATGGTCTATAGGATGTCAAATAACTCGTAACAATTACGATTAAATCGACATCGATAATCGCATATAATAAAGTATTCACTATGTCATCATCAAATGATACATAATATTGTTAGACATTCTAATCAATATCTCTTTCGAAAAGGAATCATCCTTTACGAAAGATGAATACTATGTATAAGACATACAATAACTGTCGAACAGTTATACTAACTGTCATACAGATAGCCTTGTTATGTCCTTCATTAGATCATATCTAATGTACGACTAATAGGAGTATCTCACAAGTCTCTTGGTTTTATATCTTATATAAAACTTTATATCAATATAAAGAGACTACTACTCCTGCTTTATTCACGGAGTAAAGAAGACTTAGGTAAATTTTACCTCACAAACATCTCATTATTACTATAATAATGATAATGTCGTTAAGATATATAACACTAGAAAGTAATATGTACGCTCCCACTAACCCTTCTAATCACATATGTATTCTATATACTTTGACAAGATCAGACAATCTGACGATATCAAAAATAGAGAACACATATTTTCTGAAGACTTATCCGAGTCTACAATAGGCTCTATAAGCTAGCACACTAAACTGCGATTCAGCAGAACACAAACTCTAGGGCCATTCCAGAATGAACTCTTCAAATAAGGAAATCACAACTGATCTCTTATCTGAATAAGTCATCCAAAAACGCCACTTTGCATTCTTTAGCTAAAATATACAGTTTATTATCAACATTAACCAATATATCTTTAATTGTTCAATTAGTGTGACTAGAGATAAGTTTTCTCAGAATCTACAATAGATTGCTGAGTATAACTTTTCTCACTGTCATACTATAAAGGTCAAACCTTTAATAAGCTCACATTGCTTCCGTTGTGCAAACAATTAGCACATATCATGAACTAATTCATAATGAAAGCGTAATCAAGTTCAAAACTTGATCATAGTAAGCTATGAACAATCTTAGATCTAAGGTTCAATGGTGAACTTCCAGAATCGATATCAAATATCGCTTCCATTAAAAGTCATAGGATAATTTTTCTTCAATAAGAAAACAACGGAACCATTAAGTATCAAATACTCGTGAATGATTCTGTTATCCTATTGGACTTGCACGGAAGATGTATAAGGGTTGTTTCATCTTATTAATTACATAGTTCCATTTATAATTTATCATTCTCACATTTGACTTCAATAAGTCAAGTCTTTTCTACAATAGTTAACATCTGATGTTACACACCAAGTAATAAACGATTTTATTACTTAGAATCGTAGGAAAGATATTCTATTAAATAGAATACAATATTCTATTAAACAGAATAAACGATAAACTTTTACTTATACCTCCGAGGTGTAAGTAATTTCCATTATATAACTATTATATAAAAGAAAGATTGAAATCTCAAACTTTTCAAGATTCAAATTTTCTACCTATACATATCATATATGCAACTGTAGAAAATAATGGAACATTAATTAAAGAGATGAATTAGTGTTACTGGAGTATAACCCCAAGAGTATTGAAACTAATTCGGTAACTTCAATATCAGACGAATCAAATCATATAAGATTCGATTGCTCCCACTACTCAATTCCATCAAGATGGAATCGTGGAAGAACAATATTGAATATGAATCATATTCACTAAATAACCTTAGAACTAATTGCTTTAAATTCATACGTTTGATCGTATCAAAGATCTTTGAACAGTTCAAAGACATGTTATGAATTTTGAGGATAGAATTCTCTAAAACCTTTAGATTGAATATATTTGAACAAGTCAAAAATGTTCAATCTACGTTTCATCAGAACGGATTGAAAGTACTTGATACTTTCAAGACTTTCAATATGTGTTCCTTCAGAAACACGTAACTAAGTTATGACAATTCATCAACTAAGTTACGAAATAAAGAAAACTACCTTAAGCAATTATTATTTATAAAACTACATACATCCAATGTATCAGTTAAATAAATTTGGTGGTCCAATGACAATCATTGGTTAAACGAGATTTTAATCATTTTAATCACTTTCCTGAATACAATATTCATTAAATGGATAAGGATGTGTGGTGTGATCTAGTATCAAACCATCCTTCACCATACGGAATAAGCATCCAATGCTTAAGTGATTAAACCATAAAGCACCGTTCTAAATTATTTACTTTACCGAATAATTTCTCTTAATGTTTATCTCTACGTCAATGACACTACTAGTTATTATAAAATATGTAACAATTGTTTATAAAGAACAAGTGACTATCCAATAGTCGCAAGTTCCGATATCAAATATCAAAACAATCGTTAACCAATATTTCAAATAACTAGAGGGAGATCTGGTATCCAATACCTATAGTTGTAGTATTGTGAAAATCGATATTTTCTATACACAACTATACGCATCTCCTTTCTTTAGCTTTACTATTTGCATTCAACTATTCACAACAATTGTAAATAATTGATTAGCAAATTGTGTCAGACACATTACCTCTAAAGGTAATTAAAGCTTAGAAACGTCATTACTAGATAAACAAATACCTAATAGGGCTTTCTAAATGCCAGTCAAGAATCTCGAGACATGAACTAATTCAAGTCAATTCTTACTGCATAAGAAACTATTATCTCTAAAGTATTATATCCTAAAGGGATATCTATCTAGATTATCTATCATGACTTAGAAACTAAGTCACCAACCATCTTTATTTTTTGAAGAAAATCGGAACAATAGTTCCCGATGGTTTAGACCAATCTAATAATATCCTAGTCTAGTAGTATCTAGAACCTATTCTAGAATAACTGCAACCAAGAGTCAAGTCAGATAACATATCATAATATGTGTGCAGTAAATAAAAGTTTAATTCTATATAAACAATAGAATAAGGAAACAAACAAGCGGCAATTTCCATAATAACTAAACACTGCCTAAGTTATGGAATATTTTAAACTTAGCAGTGCCTCCCACTATTTTTACGTAATGCCGTAATCCCCAACGGAAAGACGAGAATTCAATAATTAAATCGAATTCCATAATGGGAAGAGACCCCATGAATATATTCGACTCACAGCAGACTCACAGCAGAGGCACGGTCTCGCCGACGTATATTCACAGGTAGACAACTAATTGCAATCACTTACTAGTGACTCCAAGATTCCGGTCCTGGCCGTTTCTCGTTGTCGCTGCGAAGGCAGGCCCACAAGGAGACGTACCAAGGTTAACTTGTCAATGATAACACTCAAGTTACTTGCGTAACACTGACAGCTAGGGCACGTTCCCGCTTTTCGCTTGAATTTATCTAGTATCTAATAACATTCGGCATAAATAAATTTCTATCACTACATACACCCTCACAGCAGAGGCATGTCTCGGAGTATAAGTCAACGAAAGATATTTATAAACGTATTGACAAGACGGACCAAGAAACAAGTATTCCAAATACTAGTTACTTTAAAACCTTATTAAGCGGGGATATTCCATTAAGTGTCATACACCCTAAATCTAATCAAATTAGATTATAACATGCATGTATAAAGTCAAGAAAACATGATTAAACATTGAATAAAACAAGCTAATCATTTATGGAGGCCTAGAATCAGACTCGCTCTGATACCATTTTGTAGGGGTTTTTAGGGGTTAAACCCGGTAACGCAGCGGAAGCGGCGGAAGATCGAATCTTCCGATTTCAAAAATTTTTCTTGGATTAATTAAATAAACATATTTATTTAATATCCCAATAATCAAATTATGAAATAAAATTCAATAAATCATATTTAGGTGAATTTACCAAATTACCCTTACTTTGGTATTTTGTCCATTTTAGTCCGAAATTGATCTAATCAATTTGAATGATTCTAAATCATTTCTAAGATGAACTTAGCATGTTCAAAACATCAAAACACCAAAGCAACCAAATCCCCAATTTGACTCACTTGGCCGAATGCTCCCAATAGGTGCCATTTGTGCACTTTGTCATTTCATGCTTCAAAACACATCAAGATGTAATCCAATCAACATGAAACTTTATATGCATCATATACACATCAAATACACAACATATATGAAAACCCCAAATTTGGAATTGGTCATGAACCCTAATTTTTCAATTTCTTCAAATTGGACAAATTAGACCAAATTGGTTAAATCAATTACTTTAATCATGTTTCTTCCATCCAATCAAAGTCTCAACACAATGAAACAACTCAAGATAAATCTAGGTCATCTAAGAGTGGGTCAACAACTCTAGATTAGCAACATGGTTTCCAAAACCTTAAAAGAACACTTATAACTACATAGTCACAAGCTTCTCCATTATACATGCTCTAACACTTTCACACAAACATTTATCCATCAAAAACACAAAGAATAAAGAATATAAAAACCAAGAACACACAAGATGTTGCCACAACAAAGGAACAAATTACTCTCTAATGGAAGGTTGGAAATACTTACTATTTTCCAAGCTTTCTTGATTTTCTTTCTTTTCTCTCTAGCATCTTTGCCTTCCTTTAATGGAGTTTTTGGTTAAAGTGAATTAGGTTAAAGCAAATGAAATGAAAAACAATATATACAAGCTTGGAAAAGCCCTTGGCCGAAATTGGCAAGGCAATACAAGAATATTAATTTCATCTTCATTTGTCTTTCATTTGTCAACTTGGTTAAATATCTTAAACAACTTTAAAGATATTTAATTTAGTCAACAAATGCAACTTAGAAAAATATATCTCTTATATATTAAAGTGTATTGGCCGAAATTAAAGAAAATAAAGGAAAAAGATATTTTTATTTTTCAAACAATTTTGAACAAATATCTTAAGAAGTCAAAATCAATTTGACAACCTTTCCTTTAATGTAAAGTCAAACATTTACACTTATAATCATTTCCTAACTTTATCATTTGGTGATATATTTATATTTTAATTATATTAATCATTTAACAATTAATAATTAAATAATTAATTAAATACAATATATCAAATATATGTATTATATTTACTTTAAATATCTCAAATACATATATTGATGATATATGTCAAATACCTTTATTTGACTATTTATTAATGTGTATTTAATAATATCATATATTAAATACAAATACACATTAATTAGGAAATGACGGTTCGGCCCGTTCGCATGTATTTTCGTTTAACGATTAAACGATTTATAAATAATCATCATTATTCATAATTGTTGCTCTAGTGCTCTACGAGTATGTTTCATTATTGAGACTCTCTAGATTCAGGTATATCCGTCATGAAATCCAATTTCATGTACATAATCTATCCACCCGTAGATTATGACGATCACAGATAAACTAGCTGAATCATACAGGTCGAGGTCATTGCATACGTATAATCCCTCCGTCACAGGTATCCAGATAATCCCAGAGATATAGATGTAAACGTCAAATCTCTATAGGTATTATCTCGTCGACGTATCTATTAGCAATCTCTAAATAACAATCGGAACTTACTTCCGATGTATACTGTGGCCACAGATTTAACAGACTGCTAAATATATATGGACTACCTATGCTCCCTACACAGAACTGACGGATCCTATCTTGACACACACAGGATATCCTGAGGATCGATCCACACCCAACGAACAGGCGGAGGTATGATCTAAATAGATCGGTGACGTTGACTGCCATCTAAGTGTGGAGGATGTCTCATACATCCACAGTGGTGTCTCAAGTCGAAGGACCACTATGCTACTCAACCCGAGAAGATTCTTATTGACGTTGGCGTACCATCCATTAAGAATCTTCGGTGAGCCGTTCAGTGTTTATCCACTATAAACACCTACACGTCTATACGAGTCTCCATAGACTCATGGTTCATTGGGATAAACCATCGGACCAAGTCTCGATATACGACATGTACTGGTCTCAACGGATTTGACTAACCGACCCGTGTTAGCAAATCTTGACCAGGAACTATGTTTGATAATATTCATATAGCAGTGACACTTCTCAATGTCAATTACAAACTAACTTTGTAACTGTGTACTGCATTATATATTATCGGGCCTTTGTCTAATATATACATATCACTAAACCATATTTAGTTTCAATCTAATCGTAATCAGATCGAATATGTATATAAGAACAAGAGGTGCAACCATAAATAAGTAATATTATGGAATAAGGGGATGTTCGTATTCATGAATCAGACATAAATACGGTCCGAATTGGCGCTCTGAGCACCAACCCCAACAGTAAATTCCGTAGCCGAATCCGAATGGACGGAGTGCGGTCTGTACTTGGGACACAACTCCACGTACCACTTGAGTAAACGGCACCTTCTCTTGTTTTGTGTTGCTTTGGTTTATTTAATTCTTGTCATTTAAATTCTGCATGTTGTTTATTCCCGTATGATACGATCGAGTGCATGGGCTTAGTAAGTGCGATGAAAGGTTCCCTAATTGGAGGGTTAAAATCCTTCACCACGATGCTCTGCCGCACCGATTGATTGTGTTCGGTGAATGCGAAATACGTTCAATCGGACATACTTAGTTTGATATGATTGTCTTTATTTTCGTATGCATGATTCAACCGAGTGCATGAGCTTAGTAAGTGCGATGTGAAATCCCTATGGGAGGGGCTAAAGCCCTTTCCACGAGGCTTTGCCGCGCCGGTTGATTTGTTTCGGTTGATACAAGATACGTTCAATCGGGCACACTATGTTTAGTATTATTGCTTTTCATTCTATGTATGCATGATTCAGTCGAGCGCATGGGCTTAGTATGTGGGTCTAAAGGTCCTCTCTTTGAGAGATCAAGAGCCCCAAAAGGCCACCTTTACGGCAGTACTTCGCCGCGCCCCTTTATTTTATCGTTTATGTATTGTGTCCCATTTCATGCATCAGATCTGTTCCCGTTCGAACGCGTTTACGAACGCAACTCGAACGCGCATGTATTTTGCCTTGTCATGCATCAGGTCTTATTTCTGTTCGAACGCGTTCACGAACGCCATACGAACGTGAGCATTCTGTTTCATTTCCGTTCGAACGCGTTCATAAACGCCACACGAACGAGAGCATTCTGTTTCATTTCCGTTCGAACGCGTTATCAAACGCCATACGAACGCGAACATTCTTTTTACCGTTCGAACGCGTTTACGAACGCTACACGAACGCACACGCACTTTCTTAGTTTCATAATGTATCAGGTCTGGTTTCGTTCGCACGCGTTCTCAGACGCTACACGAACGCGAACCTTCTGTTACCGTTCGAACGCGTTTACGAACGCTACATGAACGCGCACACACTGAACTGAGTCTGTCTTATCATATTCATGCATAATTGCTCTTGATTGATCTTTCTTGTGTTATATAGCCAACCGTATTATTTGTATTCCTGCATTTATCCATTCCATGTGTTCTTGGGATTGTATTCAAGCATGATTAGGCTGTTAGCAGGTTATTTGGTTAATAGGTTCATGAGATAGTACTCAAGCATGATTAGGTTGTTCTTAGTTTTCCATATCATATGATTGAAATATGTTCATGAGATTGCATGTGATGTTGCATGTTGTGATGAACTTGTTGATGTATGTACATGAATCTAGAAGCATGATATTTTTTGAAATAAATGTTACTTAAGCTTAATTAAATTATTACATAAATCCTTTCATTACAAGTGACATGAGTAAGGGACCATTCCGAACCCAACGGTTTGAGGTCTTCCCTTGCGAGGGGTGAGTGTGGCCTTAAATCTTTGTCCCGGTTCACACCGGGTGGCGACTCCATGTTATTTCGTACTTCCCAACTAGTGCCGCGAGCCTAGGAACGGCGTCGCCCAGGTCCTGTTGTCCACAACACTCCCTTATACGGTTTCGGAGGATCAGCCGTCATCCCACTAGGAAGGATACAGTGGCAATAACTGTCGGGACACATCCCCGGACCCAGACGATCATGACAGACTTCACTGTAGTAGACTGCATGAGCAGTTACCAGGCCATCGTCGGGCGACCCTTCATGATGAAGACAAAAGCCGCAATGTCCTGCTACCACCTGAAACTGAAATTCCCCACCCAGGAAGGAATCAGAATTGTGTGCGGAAGCCAGAAAACAGCTCGTAGCTGCTTTGCAACTCTCTCACGAGAAACTCTCTGCATCACAGAAGATACCCGAAAACGATAAAGAACCAGGGAGAAGAAGAAGAAGACAGAAGCCCAGGACCCCGGCCAAACAAAAATGCCCGACTCGCTGCAGCTGAGGAAACGGAGGAGATAGAACTTTACGGGCCAGGAAAAAATATAAAGATAGGGGGAGGCCTGAGCAAGCCTCTACGACAAGATCTCTAGAATGCCTGAAAGGATACTCGGACGTCTTTGCCTGGGGATACAATGACATGCCTGGGATCGACCCCAGATTCATCAATTACCGCCTAGCAGTGGATCCATCCCGCAAGCCGTCAGGCAAAAAAGAAGGAACTTCAATCAAGAAAGGAGTAAAGCAATAGCAGCTGAGGTCGAGAAGTTACTAAAGGTCGGTCTCATCAGGGAAGCAAGATACCCGGATTGGGTATCAAACGTAGTGTTAGTCAGAAAAAACAATGGCAAATGGCAAATGTGTGTCGATTTCCGACCGACTTAAACAAGGCGTGCCCAAAGGACAGTTTTCCTTTACCGAACATAGACCAGTTAGTAGACACCACAACTTGTCAAGGATTACTGAGCTTCATGGATGCTTTCTCCGGATACAACCAGGTCAGATGTGCCCTGCAGATGAAGAGAAGACAACTTTCATCACGGATCAGGGACTTTACTGCTATAAAGTAATGCCCTTCGGGCTGAAAAACGCAGGAGCAACCTTTCAAAGGTTAGTAAACAAGGTCTTCAAACCACTCATCGACATTACAATGCTAGTTATGTCGATGACATGATAACGATGTCAAAAGAATCAAGCAACCACATGGGCGACCTCAAAAGGACCTTCGATCTTTTAAGAAGACACAACCTGAAACTCAATCCAGAAAAATGTACCTTCGGAGTAGCCTCAGGAAATTTCTAGGCTACATGGTAAGTGCCCGAGGGATTGAAGCGAATCCACAGAAGATCCAGGCAATACTGGCCCTAAAGTCTCCCAAACAGTAAAAGAAGTACAGAGTCTGACTGGTAGAGTGGCTGCGCTCAATCGGTTCATATCACGAGCAACTGACAAATGCCACCCTTCTTCAAGGTGATCCAAAAGGCAAAAAAGGATATTGACTGGACGTCAGAATGTGAAGAAGCCTTCCAGCAGTTAAAGCAGTATCTGGTGCAGCCCCCACTCCTGGCAAAACCACTCCCAGGAGAAACATTGTATCTATACCTGGCTGTTTCGGACCGAGCAGTAAGTTCAGTACTAATACAAGAAACCGACAAGATCCAGAAACCTGTTTACTATATCAGCAAAGCCCTCTTAGACGCTGAAACCCGATATCCGGTACACGAGCTGGTCGCCCTTTCATTAATGACGGCAGCTCGGAAATTACGGCCTTACTTCCAGGCCCATCCTATCAAGGTATACACCGATCACCCCCTTAAAACAAATTCTGCAACGGCCAGAAGTTTCCGGTAGACTAGTAAAGTGGTCGGTGGAACTAAGTGAACATGACATCACCTACCTCCCGAGAGCAGCAGTGAAGGGACAAAGCCTTAGCGGATTTTGTCGCCGAATACCGACCCCCAGACCCTGGCTATAGAAGAGGACAAATGGGAAATGTCTGTGGACGGTTCGGCTAGCGCGCAAGGCAATGGCGCAGGAATCGTCCTAAAAAGCAACAAAGGAGAAAAATCCTACTCGCCCTGAAATTCGCTTTCTAGCAACCAACCAATGAAGCAGAGTAATGAAGCAATACTGGGCGGTTTGAGACAGCTGCACGGGCTCGGAAAATGTGGTAGTGAGTGACTCACAGTTAGCCATTCAGCAACTAAAAGGAGCATTTCAACAAAGGAGCCTAGTATGATGGCCTATCTCTGAAGTGTACAAAAGTTAACAGGGAGATGGGGATGTCCTTCGAGCAAATCCCCCGAGAGACAATTGTGAGGCGGACTCCCTGGCACGGCTCGCCTCTTCAACAAAAGCCGAGCACCCCAGGATAATCCCTCTGATATACGTCCGGGAAAGGAGCGTAGTAAAGTTCTAGATAAAGAAAGCAGAGCATCATGGATGCAACCCATCAGAAAATATCTGGAGACAGGAGAAACACCAGAGGACAAAACGGAGGCCAGAAGTTAAGATACAAGAGCACCAAATTCTCCCTAATCAACGGGGTACTTTACCGAAGGGGTTACTCAGTCCCCCTCTTGAGATGTCTTGCAGAAGAAGAGGCAAATTATGTGCTCAGGGAGATACATACGGGCATCTGCGGAAGCCATGCCGGAGGTCGCTCAATTGCTTTCACAAAGCCTGAAGACAAGGCTTCTACTGGCCAACCATGCACCAGGACGGCATAGAAGTGGCCCGCAAGTGCGAAGGATGTCAGAAAAACGCAAATCTCCACCACCAACCAGCCGAACAGTTAAACACGCTGCTCAGTCCCTGGCCGTTCGCCCAGTGGGGGCTAGACATCATTGGGCCAATGCCACAAGGGAAAAGACAGGCAAGATATGCCATCGTGGCCATAGACTATTTCACCAAATGGGTGGAGGCAGAGCCATTATCCACCATAACGGAGAAAAAAGCCACTGAATTCCTGAGGAAAATATCGTCTGCCGGTTCGGGATTCCCCGAGCCATCATCACTGATAACGGGAAGCAGTTTGACAGCAAAGTTTCAGAAAACTCTGCGAGGACCTCCAGATTTCCCTAATTTCGCCACACCAGCCCATCCCAATCAAACGACCAAGTCGAGGCAACAACAAAACTATCAAGGCTAACCTGAAAGCTCGGCTTGGATCCAGCAAGGGCCTATGGGTCGAGGAACTACCAGAAGTACTATGGGCGCACCGGACAACCTATAAGGACTCCACGAGAGAACCCCATTCTCCCTAGCATACGGATATGAAGCTGTCATCCCGGCAGAGATCGGGGTGACCTCCCACAGGGTTCAGCACTACGAGAGTAAGCAGAATGAAGGACTTATCAGAAACCACCTCGATCTGATCGAAGAGAGAGGGAGAGGTCGGCCATAAAAAACAGCAATCTACCAACAAAGGATGGCCCGCTTCTACAATAAAAGGATCGGACACGCACCTTCATCCCGGGCGACCTGGTGCTAAGAAAGGTCACCCTAAATACTCGAAAGCCTGAGGAAGGCTCCCTGGGCGCCAATGGGAAGGGCCCTACAAGGTGGTAAAAGTGGTGAAACCAGGAGTGTACATCCTAGAGCGGCTAGACGGCACAAGATTAAAAAAGCCATGGAACGCTGAGATGTTAGGAATATTTCCAGTAAACTTTCCTTTCCTCCTATCTGTTTACGGCAAAAGGGACAGGAATGCAAATACATAAGCCTCTCTCAAGATAACCCACAGAGAATTGTAAGAAGGGCAGTATATCCCCGAGTACGAATAAAAAAACTTTTTTTTTTCAAAACGCTCTCCTAAAAAAGAAAACTTTATAAAGCCATATTCAAAAAACTCGGGGACATGCTCACAACGACGATCCAAAGCTAAAAAACTCTCAACTCCCCCTACCCGACCACGGCTACCACCAAACAACGCACAAAGTCACGCCAGAATCATTCGACTCAATCAGAGAACATAGATCCGTGTGAAGCATAACATAAGGAGGGATATACCCTAATGTCTCAATCAATCGGCTCGGGGCTGGATTCCATTCCGCCGAGGCCTCTTCATCAATCGGCTCAGGGCTGGATTCCATTCCGCCGAGGCCTCTTCATTCAGCTCGAATCGCTCGGGCTTGATTTCGTTCCGCCGAGGCCACTTGTTTATTCGGCTCGGGCTGGGATTTCATTCCGCCGATGCCGTTTGTTCATTCGGCTCGGGGCTGGATTTCGTTCCGCCGAGGTCGTTTGATGATTCGGCTCGGGGTCGGGTTACGTCCCACCGAGTCATGCTTATTGGTCTGGGGACGGGACATTCCCTCAGAACCAAGTATCTCTCTTTGCTCGAGGTCCTCAGAGACATACCCGATGTAATGGATCCGTGGGAAAGCATAGCACGAGGGATGATGATGCCCCCGTGACGATTGCTAGCTCCAGTGATGCCGGAGCTAAGGAGGAATATACCCTTAGTAGTCTGGACACTCTTTGATCCATTCATCATCCGGATCCGCGAGAGACACAGCACGGGGATGCGTTGTGCCCCCGTGGCGTGTGCCTGCTCCAGCCTGGTAAGGAGGAGCCCTCATACAATACACAGGCTCCCCAGTGAACCGACGTGTAGAGGATGTGCCCTTACCATTCAAACGCTCTATTGATCCGAATCCTGGTTCGCCGGGACACTGAATTGGAAGATTCAGGATTGTGTTTGGAGACCTCGGACGGGACGCTGTTTTGAGGCATCCATGTTGTTGTTTATGCTTGCAAACGTTTTTATTTTGGGATAGGTGCTAAGTCACCCCCGCCTTTTTATTTTTTTTCCAGAAATTGTTTTTTTTTTTCCCGCCGGTACAGATTCGGTAGGGCTTCAAAGGTTGATTCACTTCCCTTCTGAATAAGTCCCAGGGGATAGTCGGCTCGGGGCTGGATTACGTTCCGCCGAGGCCACTTGTTAGTCAGCTCGGGCTGGATTTCGTTCCGCCGAGGCCACTTGGTTATCCGGCTCGGGGTCGGGTTACGTCCCACCGAGTCAGCTTCTTTGGATTGGGGAGGTAACATTTCCCCAGAACCAAAGTCTTTGGCTCAGCTCGGGGTCGGGGTACGTCCCACCGAGTCAGCCATTTGGACTGGGGACGTAACATTCCCCCAGGTCCAAGTTCCTTTCTCAGCTCGGAGTCGGGTTACGTCCCACCGAGTCAGCTTCTTTGGACTGGGGACGTAACATTCCCCCAGGTCCAATTTCCTTTCTCAGCTCGGGGTCGGGTTACGTCCCACGAGTCAGCTTCTTTGGACTGGGGACGTAACATTCCCCCAGGTCCAAGTTCTTTCGCTCAGCTCGGGGTCGGGGTACGTCCCACCGAGTCAGCCCTTTGGACTGGGGACGTAACATTCCCCCAGGTCCAAGTTCTTTCGCGCTCAGCTCGGGGTCGGGGTACGTCCCACCGAGTCAGCCCTTTGGACTGGGGACGTAACATTCCCCCAGGTCCAAGTTCCTTTATCAGCTCGGGGTCGGGGTACGTCCCACCGAGTCAGCCCCTTGAACTAGGGACGTGAAATTCCCCCAGAGCCCAAGTATCTCACTCAGCTCGGGTGAGGATATGCCCATCCGGCTCATATTGACCCCCGAAGGATCTCAAATTGTTTCGGATAACAGGAAACATAAAGAAAAGGAGAAAAGAGATAAAAAAGACACATATATATATATATATATATATATATATGTCAAAATAAAAACTTGTAATGTTATTACAAAAAATTAAAGTGTACATAGGGCCCCGGTCGGGTTACCCTTTCTCATTCAGCCCGCACATGGGCATGAATTTCTTCCTCAGCTTTCTCAGACAGCGGAATGATCGGCTCGACTTCAGGAGGAGGAACTGCAGCGCTTCAACCTCAGCAGCGTGAGAGACCTCTGCTTCAAGGATGGGAGGAGGGATCTCAAGGCAGTCCTCGCCGGGGGCAGGAACATCAGGTCGTCTTCTTGGGGAGCCCCGGAAGCCGGAACCACCGAGATTGGGTGAGGATCCATCACCTCCTCGGAAGGAGAAGGGAGCCACTTCCGGAACTCCTCCTCAGAAATATCCCCCTTGCAATAGCTGATAGCCGCATGAATAAGATCCATATTCAAACTTGGAAGCACCATCGGTATCAGCTCAGCACAGTCACCAACCCCCTCAAGGCGGATGGCCTCCTTCTCGGCCTCAAGCTCGCCTCTTTCTCCTCAAGCTCGGCCTCTTTCCTCTCAAGATCGTCTCGGGCCTGTGCCATTTGTTCATCGTTGGCTTTCAGTTTGGCTTCAACACTTGACACATTCGCCTTCAGAACGCCGATCTCAGATTGGGCAGCCTTCAAATCCTCCCTGGCAGTGTCAGCAAGCTTTTGCTCCAGCGCAGCAGCAGCAGCCTTAAGAGCCTTATTAATTTTGAAGTTCTCAATGGCAGTCGCTTCGTGATTCTTTATCACCTCTTCCTGTCGGCCAGTTTAGCTTCCACCACTTCTGTAAGACGATTCTGAAGTCTCTAGGCCTGACCACCCTCGGATAACAGACTCAGAAGAAGGTCATTATTCTTGTCCATGAGGTAAGTAGCCTGCACAAAAACAAAGAAGTCAAGATATAAAGAAAAACGAGACCCGAAATCAGAAAGAAGAGAAGTAGAAATACCTTTGCCATTTGAGAGCTCATTTCGGTCACCAAGGCTTCAGGAGAGATATCCTCATATCTCGAGACCTCCCCCGGGGGATGACTTCGGCCAATTCATTAAAAGCCGGCACTAGATGTGAGGTAGCCTCCCGGATGCTTTCTCCCAAATCATCTACCCCCCGAGGATTACAGAACCCTTTCGCTTCTTGGAGGAACCCTCAGATGATTTCTCCCCTGACGGACGTCTTTCTTCTTGCCCGGGACAGGATCCTCCTCCTCCTCTTGAACCAACTCGGTCTCCTCTGACCCGAACTGACGCCTCCTCTTTCTAAGAGGCTTCGGCGGACTGACAAGACGAGCAGATCCTGATGACTGCAGGCCAGAAGGAGAAGATAGTCCCCGAACAGTCGAATGAACTTTTTCTTGAGACACCCCTCCCAGCCTCAACAAGGTCAGGCTGTGCCCGGGAAGTTCCAGTTTCAGCACGACCGGCCTTCTTCATAGTACCGGCCAACTTCTCAAGAAACTTTGGCCTCTTCGACATGCCTACAAAAAAGGGGGGAGAAGGAAATCAGGACCCGAGCATATAAATCAAACATTATAAACAAACAGGGAAGTCAAACTAAACAATCAGCAAACATCTACCTATCCGACCTGAGACCTCCGAAGGGACGGTCCGAGTAAGGCCCGACTCAACAAAGGCCGCATCATTAACCAATTCCCTCCAGTGAGCGGCATACCGGCGAGCCCAGAATACTCGCCGCCGGACCTGGTGGGAAACTTTGGGAGCATCCCTCCAATAGGCTAGGAAGAATAGAAGAAAAAAAAGGTAAGAATCCAAACAAAGAAAAGATAAAGGAAGAGAAGCTAAAGGTCGGTCTCCTAACCTCCCGCCCTGAAGATATCCGGTACCAGATCTCCCTCCCCTTCATCCGACCTCAGGGTCCGTCCCCAATCCCCAGTGGCCCAGAACCAGAGATCTTTGAAGTTCTTATTTGAGTCAGGGAGTTTCTGGACGACGTTTAACGAACTATTGTAAACGGAAAGGTAGTACCAACCATGATGAGCCTTTGGATTGGCCTTCAACAGTATACCCTCTTCACCTCTTCAAAGGAAGGCTCGCCAGTTCTGCCCGATGCCAAGCTACATACAACCCGGCCAGAATCCTCCAACTGTTTAGACTCAGATGACATGGGGTGATCTCCATCTCGGCCAGCATCCAAACGAAATAAGGTTGAATCGGCAACCGCAGTCCGCACTCAAAGAAAATAGGAAGGAGTGCCACCGAGCCTTCGTTCGGTTGGCTAGCGCGATCCATCGGTCCGGGAACTTCCAGGGCAATGTCTATTGGTACATCGTATCGTTGCCGCAACAGGGCAAGGTCGTCTTCATTTATTTTGGAAGGACGGTTCATATCCAGAGCCGACGAACCGAGGTCACCGGGCTCTGGATCCTTCCGAGTAACCCTTTGATGGTAGGAATCTTGTTCGATCTCAGAAGGAGTAGGGGTAGTATCAAGGTCTTCTATGCTGGGTGCCCCCGAGCCCGAGGAGAGCTCTTCAGCAGGGGGAGTTGAGGGTTTTGGCGAGATTTTCAGGGGAAGAATCGTTGTCAGACATCCCTGACACCCGAAAAAATAAAGAAGGAAGGGGAAGTCAGTCTATAGCTAAAAGAAACTACTCACGGTTTCCATATTAGCTAAAACAAGTGGTCTCTAAAGTGCCATAAAGCAAAACCCGGCGAACCATAAATCTTTCCCTAGCAAACACTCAAAAATGAACAGCAGCACAGATTCACAACACACAAAAAGGAAGAGGTCGTTCAGAAGACTTACTTGTTATTCTCAAAGCAGGAGGTTGTGCAGTACGGTTTTTGCCCGTTCCTTATATTCGCAGCGAAGAAAAAAGAAAAACCCGCGGTTGAACTTTGAGAACACTGAGTTGACGATTCACGGAGATGTTATTAGGGAAGAATGAGAAATTGCCAAAAAAGATGGAACAGTGAAAGCCTCGCCTTCTTATAGTCTTGACCAGGACGCTCGTGATCGTTGGATCTAAGGGAGGAACCCGGATGAACGCCAAGTGTCAACTGCAAAAGAGGTCTGCCCAGTTTAAACAGACGGTGGAGATCAGCGCACTGTGAAGACCCCTCCACACGGTCGATTCATTCCCTTTTTGGCGGGAACCCAGCGGATGTTTGACAAGTGTCGAACGTAGAAGAAACCCTAAAGATGATTTGATAGGCATTTAAGCGGACGTGACTGTTGCGTGTCTCAAGAAGAAGCGCTCGAAAAGAGACGACAAAACATTTCTCAAACCAGGTCGACCTCCAACAGAGTAAACCAGCACACCACCTCTATATAGTTCCCGGCACCAACTTGCAAACTCGTTGTTACCGAGAACTAGGGGACAGATGTTGATGGTGTTTTCAGGACTTATGTTACTTACAGAGCATGACAGGGGTAAAAAGGGTAATTCTCTCCCCGGTCGAAATACGTTCCTCCGACCCGACCACAACAGATGAAGACCGACCACTTTGGTTCAGGTTACCGAGCACTATAAAGTCGGCAGAAACACTCTCAGCATAAAAGACTATCGTAACCGACCTCATGAAGACCGACCAGACAGGCAAGATATGCTCAAGATGACGACACCCTATTCTTGCGGATAAAATGAAAAAATATCCTACTCTCACAAGGAGATGGAGTCAGAATCCAAGAAGGAATAAGAAAAGAGAAGACAGTGTTAGACTAGGAATCCTTACAAGAGGAGAAAACTGAGTTCAACTAGGATATCTTATGCAAATAGGAGTCTGATTTCTGTATTATTATAAATAGGAGGGCAGAGTATGTGTAAAGAACATCACAAAGGCATTATAAAAAAAAGAGTGATCAGAATCATCAAGCTCTGACTTGAAAACACAAGAAAGAGCTGAGAAGAGTATTTGAGTAATAAAAAGTATCATCCTGTTTTTGCCCGTGGATGTAGGTCGGATTCAATTCCACCGAACCACGTTAAATCTCCTCGTCGATTGTTGTGTTTATCTGTCTTTTTCGCTAAATTTGCCTTTGGTCCCTCATAACCAAACAAATTCACGTTCATGAAGGATTCCCTCGGAGGTGATATTACCGTATTACCCCGAGACCAAAATCCGCCGTCAACAGACGCAAATACCCAGTTTAACCCAATTGAACCATATGTCTATGTCAACCAAATTATCTGGATTCATTAAGTTTAAGTTCCAATTATGGCTACCCCCGCCCGACAGGTATATGTCTATCCTGTAAGGAAAATCTATTAAAGGGTTATCTATCCCCAAGGAAGATCGTGGGCTATTAAGTCTAAGGTTGAAACCTAAAATCCTTATGTCTAGCTCATTTTAGATTTATCACATCAATCTTATTGGTGATCAGACAACAAGAAGCATTAAGCTTAAGACTTAATAAGTAAACCTTTAAATTACCCAAACTATAAAATAACCCCTTATAAACCGGTGATATTAGAATTCATCACAACCCCAGATAACTAACACATAACTAGGGCTAGTAAAAACTTAAAAGTAAAAGACATAAGTAAAAATGCTGAAAAGTAAAAAACATAAAGTAAAAGCTGAAAGTAAAATAAAATGCTAAGGTAAAAGGATCAACTTTACTATTTACTATTTATATATCTCCCTTAATATAATATATTAATTTGTGATTATTTTATCAACCATCCATATAGACGGTAACCTGATTAAGTCAAATTAAGTCCAACCAGCCATAAAGGCGGAAACAAAATAAACCTGCCATATAGGCAGTAAGAAAAATTAATTACCAACCGACCAATCTGGCGGTATCCTTGATTAGTCATATTTAAACCAGATTAAAATGAATTACCAACCGACCAATCTGGCGGTATCCTTTTTAAGTCAATATTTTAAATAGTGAATATATTATTTTTAAGGGAGATTAATCTAAATAATAACAGTAAAAGAATTACCTTTCACCCTAGCTGGGGAAGTTACCTCCTCATGGTGAATAGTAAAAACTGTAAAAAGTAAGAAAATAAATTACTGTGCGTAAAAGTAAATTGCGGAAAGTAAAAACTGAAAAGTAAAAAAAAGAAAGTGCGAAAGCGGAAATTAATTACTAAACGATGTAAATAAACAAACAAGATACAATCTTCTTAGTATTCTTAAGGAATTCCTTAGAAGAAAGTATGCATTTTACAAATGAAATGACTTGGTATTTATAGGCAAAATTTTGCCTCCATCAAATCATCCATCAAATCAATTATTAATTGCTCCACTAATTGCTCCACTAATCTCTTATCATATTTGGTGATGATTTGATAATTTTTATTATTTATTTATTAATTTATTTTTTGCTTTGAAAATGATTGAAAGTGACTTTAATAATTACACACAACACACTCCTGGATGGTTCATCAATTTCGGGCATGAAATCTTCAGAATTCGAAATTATTTTGTCTTTCAAAGTTGTAGATCTTTGAGTCTTCTTTAATCTGGAACTTGAATCAGCTCAATCAGATATCAGAGTAAAAAGTTATGCCCAAATTACGACAGATGCACAAAACTGGAATTTCCAAAACTGCACTTCGTTAAAACGCCCTTTCAAGTTTCCAATCTCCAAAATTAATATGTCAAGTCCAATTTTTGCCCTTATTTGACCCACATTTCGTCCTAAATGATTTCATTGTGTTCCAATATTATTTTATCTGCAAAATAAACTAAAACACATCAAAACGTTCATCAAACCCGAGAAACTAAACAAAATATTAAGTAAAAGGGCGGTAAATATTGATATATTTTCCGCTCATCAGCAAGACGAGTTGAGACTTGAGAGAGGGTTGAGAGTGAGAGGCGGCTGAGTTGAGAGATGGCTGAAATAATTTTTAGGTTAAGTTGAGAAAGAGGACGTGAGGCAATTTCAAAGAGTAGGGCTGAGAGTGAGAGGCAGCTACAAAGGTTTAGTTGAGTTATATAGTTACTTTTTAGGTTATAAGTAGTTAATTACTTAACTAACCTTCTTGTTAAATACTTTTGATCAAAAATTTTAAGGGTAAATTTGTAATATAATTAAACGGATAATAATCGAATTCGATTCGGATTCGATTCGTTTATGATTCGTTTAATAAACGAATTTTAAACAAATAAACGAATTGATAAGCTCAAATTCGGATTCAAATGAATCGAATCGAATTGACTCATTTATTAAACGAATCTATATTTCCAAACTCATATTCGCTTTAAAGTGAATCGAACAAATAAACGAATTCTGACCCAAATTGTCACCCCTAAGTTTTATATTATATTTTTGCTATCATGATTTTAGTTATTGTACAATAATTTAAATCTATCCGAATCTTAATAATATATTGATATTAAAATGCGCGTGATAGAGAATTATGAAATACTTTGTTCAGCTCAATACGAAATCTAAATTTAGGCGGGAATAAGTTATTTGGACTCACAAGGTGATTATCAGATATACAGTTCACTCCTTTTTGGTATCTAAATCATGGGTCACCAGTCCACACCATGTTTGAGTACTCACGGTGCTTTGTTCTCGTGTTCTTATGATGGCTGAATTCGGGGATATGCATTGGAGGAAGTTTGGTGATAATCTTCCAGCATGACGTGTGAAAAAAATGAGAGAAAATTATTGGGCCAGTCTAAATTAGTTATCACGAGGCCCAATAGTAAATCCAGCCTAAATTCCAAGGCCACTGTCTTGTAACTTTTTCCGTTTGCCTTTCGAGAAAAATTATCAGAGAGAGATGTTGAGGACTCGATTGCTTTGGTTCACAGTTGGATTTTCACTCACCGGCGCTGCAATTGGGCAGTTCTTGTGGAAAGATCTTTGGACTGACCGTTATGCCCTTTCTGCTGACGTAATCCCTCGTCTTCTCTTATTCGTGTTTATTTTCCCCCCAATTATTATTGTTATTCTTTATAGATGGAAAAGTAACAATAAATTATTAATGGGTTTTGTTGGATTTCATTTTTATGTAGGCTAAGCAAAAATTTGATACCCTTGATGCTAGAGTGTCGAATCTTGAGTCAAATCTTCGTCAGGTAATTGTAAAAAAAAAAAAAAAAAAATTGGCAATGCATTAGATATGGGGTTTGTAATAAATTAGTCTTATCAGGTTTAATTTGTTAATTGTTTCGGCGTTAACTTTATTAAGTTATGCTCATTGCTAATATGACCGTGTTATTAGTTGAGATTTTTAGCTAATATGATCTGTTGTTTCATTTTATAATATAATGTAGGTATGGTTATTTAGTTTGATTGATTGCAAGGTATCGAATTCATAAGAAATGCATTATTGGAAAATATATGGGGAATTCTCGCGAGTGTTGTGGCATTTGTCTGCGTGGTGTGGCTTGGTAGTGAATTCTTATGTTGCGAGGGTTCATGATTTGATCTATAGGTCTTGGGTTCGAACGTAGGGAGTGCGTTTCTTGTAAGAGTCTGGAACAGTCGTAGGTTTTAACTGCTCCTCTTAAACCCGGAAGGGGTGGTTTGACAGCGGGGTTTCCAACGATTCAAAAAAAAAAAAAAGTGTTGTGGATTTTTATGGTATTGGGAGGATTATTGAGCTATGAATTGTTTTGGTTTGAAATCGGATGGGTTGTCTTCAACTAGTCGAGGAGCATATTCTAAGGTTGAAACTTGGGGTTCATCTTAATTCTTAAGAGAAAGAATTAAGGTTATGGTGAGTATGATGATATAGTGAAAGTGGGAAATGTTTGCACTTGTAATTGTGGTGCGGAACTTGATCTAGCCAACATGGGCATTTGTTAACATGAAATTTAGGTGTAATTCTTGCTTTTATGATTGACTTACCATGAAGCTTGATTTTGTTAGTGTTCAGAACAAAAGCATACTTCGAAATTATGCTGTCTTGATTTCTCTATTATTGACTGTTGTTAGAGGTGTCGTGTTCGTGTTGTAATCGTGTAGTGTCAAATTTAAGCAAATACGAACACGACTTGTTTACTGTGCATGAAGTTTTAGAATAGTTAGATTTCATCTAGTGCAGAGTTGCTGATCACAATTACTGTGTTGTTTCTTTTTCTTTTCTCTAAAAATACTGGCAGGTTGAAGGTTAGATGCTGTATGAAGCTCAAATAATTAGTGTGTTTCAGTTGTATTTTTCTTGTAGAATGGCTCTGGACTGGATGAATGCATCAAACAGTTTATACAAATTGAATGAGCTGTCACACAACTTTTGTTACTCTATTTATTAAGACCATAATTAGCAGATAATTAGTTGCTCGCAAAATGTTGGTTTAAGATATTGCAGAATTTCAATCACTAGCCAGTTACAATTAACAGTTGCAGGCAATCAAATTTAAACTACCTGTTTATTTTCATACATTTCTTTACGTTCACAAATCACAAGTACCCCCCACACAAATGAATATTTACATTCTACAAGAGCTACGAGTTCCTCTAATAAACTAAACACCAAAAGAAACTTTGACAAATTAAGAAATAATAATCTTTGCATCCTAGAGAATCAGATAGCATGGACATTGAAAGTCTTCCTTTTAACTGACAAAAGAACTTGATTGCGAAACCGGCTTATCCAATTCTCAGATAAGAATGGGGTGATCCAACTTGAGCGAAATTGTTAGAAGCATCAGCAATTACATCATGAATTCATCTGATGGGATGGTCGGGGAAGGATTGAGTTCGCAAGCTCATCATTCACCTTCACTGGAAGTGGAGGCATCTGCTTCATTATCTCCGGCATGTCATTCAATCTGCAGAACTTATACAAACCAGATGAGTGCGAGACAATCAAAACATACAATTCAACAAGCTTCGAATTCTGCAGTACAATTTTCGATTTTTCCTATCATTATTGGCGACACCCAGTTCTTTCACTCATAGGGACTGCGACCTTACTACGCAATGAAATTATCCACAGTAACATTACATACACCTCCCTTTCTTTAGAAACCAAGAAAAGGTATGTGTAACATCCAAAATTTGATCCATGGTAATGTTATAATCTCATTAAGCATAAATAATATAAAGCAGGGAGGTTATGACATACTCATTCATGATTGAGAGGATGTTGTCCCGAGCCTTGCATAAGAGATCAACATTGTCGCGTATCTGTCAGACAAAATTATAACAAAAACGTTGGCACAAAACAACCCCCTCACAGAAACTGGTGTAGTAATGTGGAAAAGATCCAAAATAACATTTCTCTGTGCACGTGTGTGAGCGCATGACAAGAAACACATATTGGTCATCAGCTCAGATGCATATTGAGAGCATATGTACACATTGACGAGAAAAAAAAATCTAATAATATCATAGGGTTTTGAACAGTAACAAAGTGAATTCACCTGGAAAGTTGCAAAATTTGCAGAAATTTGATTAAACATTTGACAATTCTGCTCAAGAATCTCTCCCGTAACACCACCGATGGCTGGAAATGATAGAGTACTTGTAAGTTTGAAAGAAAGGATGAAATATGGTGTATTATGTAAAGTGGATGTCAATTTTCTAGTTATGGATATCCATTTCATACCCAAACCTGTAAAGTTGCCATCCCAATCCCAAACCACTCTCAAGTTTTGAGTATCCATGGAACGAGGATAGGTAATGGGAAGAGGGATGGGTGTGGATATCCATGGATTGAAATTTGCCATCCTACTCATCATTTGGAACCAAATAAATAGGCCATGTACACTGCTCCTAGGTGTATCCAGGCCTGATCTAATTGACAATATTTTTCCAAGAAAAGGGAATCCATAATTGGGACAATAGATATACTAATTTTCCACAGCCCATAAAAGGTTTTAGTTGAGAAAAATAAAATCTCTCTGATTCTCCCCCATGTTATTTTTTCAATGAATAATCAGGTTGAATCCATGACTCGCTCCAATGACTCTACACCAACCTTTGTACGAGATGCCATCATCAGTGTCCATAGGGATCATTGGTGGAGCATAAGGACCATTGGGACGAGCTGCTAAATGAGATGAAGTTTTTGCAGAAGAATCTGTAGCCTTTTCCTGTGAATAACACATCCATATCTATATAAGCACTTCAAAGTTCAGAAACAAGGACAACTGGTCACTCTACAAGGGTGCCACAGAAACTATTCAGCTATTCCGATAGATTTTTAGTAACATAAGAATTAACAAAAAGGAACCATGTCCATGTAAGAAAAGTATTGAAAGCAGCACTTTTCTGACACCTAGGACTTATTTTTCTAGCATATAGAGGCATGTCTACAATTTCTGAGTTAAGTTTTCAGTTTAATTCCAGAATTCTGGAAATGATAGACAGGGGATTTAAAAACACTAATAGCTACATCTGTATTAAATAGGATGCAGTAAATTGTTATTTTTTATTCCCGACTAATTGCGATCTATTTATTATTATAATCCGTCTTAATGTTACAGCCTGCCTTAGTTAATGTAAAGAGCATGGGCTGTGCAACCTGATTAACAAGAAAATCTATATGGGAACTGCCTTGGTAAAATCTGTAGAAGTAACAAAGATTGGTTCCAACCTATATGACATGGGGGGTAAAACTATCCACAAATGCCAAATAACAAACACATCTTATAGGCTTATAGCATGCCCACATAGTGTATTTTCATGGTCATATCTAGCAAAAAATCACGTGACTGAAACAAACACAAACCCATGAATAAATGCATTCATAGACAATAGTATTAGAAGAACGTACTTTTCTGTCTTTGCTTTTCCTCACTGAATTATGATCCTCTTTCCTTCGCTTGCCATTTTCCTTTTTCTGAAAAATTTAAGAAGTTATATTCAATAAAAATTTCACAAATAATAATATATGCAAGCATGTTCACTGTATGTTGCATGATGAATTGATTATATGATGTGTGATCATGATAATGCAAAATTTGAACTGTAGGTTATAGATAATGCAAAATTTGAACGGCAGATAAATTCTAAAACCAAGTAATATTTTGTATCTCCTATTATCTACTATTATTATCTATCTTGCCTAATTAAAAGCAACATAGATTCAATTCATAATTTTCCTTATATTACTATAATAGACAAGCTGCCTTCAAAATTTATTTATTTATTTATTATTATCCAAGAGAGAAAAAAGGCTTCAAAAGTTTTAGCCCTTCGAGAAGAACTTCCAATTCATTTATAATATTCCTTTCACTATCATTTGATATAAACAAGATGCACCTACAATATGTGTCCCTCAGAGTTTACAGTTTATTAAATAAATTAATGATGAACATCAGCCACTTAAAAATGAAAACTTACAGTCATCCATCTACAACGTAGTGCCACATCCCGAACTGTTTTGTCCTTTAATTGCTTTGCAATCTTAGCATATCGATTCACAGCCGAATCCGATGCATACCTATAACAGGGTAAATGCACCGTATTCATCAACCTTGTATTTTTAATACACCACGCAAGATATGAAAGAAACAAACAATATATGGTATATAATAGGTGATGATATAGATCAAGCAAGGTTGTTAAAGGCGAGAGGCGCACTGAGACGATCAGAGCCAGAAAAGCGAGACGCGAGGCGAGGGGCGCGAGGCGCACGCCTCACAGACACGAGGCGCACGTTTATTAATAATAATTTTAAATTTATAATATATGCATCATTAACTTGTAAATATTAAAAAAAAAATTAATAATTAATAAATAGATAATAATATTTTGACATATACTCTACTTTTATATTACTTCTACTTGTCTAATTCATAATACTTGACAAAATATGCACAGTTCAAAACTTCAAATTCAAGAAAATAATAAAAACAAGCGTAATTAAAAATATGCATAGTTCAAGAAAATGAAAAACAACAAGCATTAAAAAAACATCTGCTGAAAAAATATAACTGAAAAAAAGAATCGTTAATAAAGAAAATATAAAAGAAAGAATCGTAGATAAAGAAAATGGAAAAAATAAAGAAAAAAGATGAAGAAATAAACAGAGCTAAAAAAAGTTCAAAAAAAAAAAAAACTGTAAAAGAAACAAGAAATACAAATGTAAAAGAAAGAATCGTAAATAAAGAAAATGAAGAAAAAAAATAAGAAGAAAGAAACCGAACTGAAAAAGGTAAAAAAGAAAAATAAAACAGAACTATAAAAGAAAAAAGAAACATAATAGTAAAAGAAAGAATCGTAAATAAAGAAAATGAAAAAAAAAAAAAAGATGAAAAAAGAAACAGATTTGGAAAAAAACGAGTAAAAAAACTGATGAAAAAACCGTAAAACCATTATGCGTGCGCCTCGCTGCACCTCACGTCGCCTCGCTGGAGTCGCCTCGCCTCGACCAGTTAGATGCGCATCGATGATCGCCTCATGCGCCTCTCGCCTCAAGGCGCCTCTAACAACACTGAGATCAAGTGAGCCCTCTACGAGCACAAGTATTCATCTCCATGGTTGTAAGACACATTAGCCAGAAACAGGCACAGGTAAAGCACCAATCATAGTTTTTCAAACCGGATTCCTTGACTTTTTTTGCTTAACAGAAAAGTCGAGCACTTGATTGATTTCATACTAGGTACACACAAGAAACATATATTATAGACTTTTCGCTTTATAGTTACTATGGCATTAGCTACCAGCTATCAAAAAAACTGAAACTGCATGAGAAAACAGCACACCACTGACCACAAACAACTGAAAAGGAGAATCTTTTCACTGAAATCCAAATCATTTCGCAAAAGGAAAACAAGCAAACCGATCTGAGATTAATCCTTATTGGTAATGTAAAATGACAAGACATGAAGCATATGCATCCAAGTTTCCCAAAGATGAATGGCAGGTTTTGGTTGGTAAAAGAATGTAATGTTGTATATTCAACCCATACAGTGTGTGGCCGCCTAAGAGCTAGGCGGTGCCTGGCCATTCCAATTATACATGAAATAGTTTGCCAGATGAGTCTAGGCAGCCGCCTAGGCGTTCATAGGCGAGTCAGGCGGTTCTAAGCATGTCTTTTTTTTTTTCCAAATCTTTTTTTTACAAGCCCGATTTTAATTTAAAAAACCCTAAATTTCTTATCCCTCATAAGTCAAAAACGAACAAAACCCCTTAGAATTCAAGGTTTGGCTACTAATTTTTATTCCTTCATCAACCATTACTGATCATATTTTCAACCATGTGATGGGTCTTATGAATAATAATTACAAGAATGCTAATGTTGAAGCTCACAACATGTCAATTTCCGGAGATTGCTAAAATTGAACCATTTATTCCTTCATCAACCATTACATGATTACAAAGAATATTACAAAATTCTTTGTATAAAAAATAAAACCGTATGGCAGCACCCGTCCGTCTAGGCACCACCTACAAGGCGTAGGCACTAGGCGCTCCCCCAATGTACATCTACCACTTGGTGTTTTTTAGAGAACCACTATCACCACCACAATAGTTGCTGTCACTCCGCAACATATGCACAAACCCTCATTATTTGAACATTAAAAAATTGTCGCTCCCCCATGATTCATAACTCAAACCCAACATACATAAGCAAAAATCCGAACCATGAACTCTCTATATGCAGTGTTGCTACATTATCCAACTCTCCGTATTGAGATATGAGCAAGAATTTGTCTTTTAGCAATTCGATATCAAAATAATTCTTAAATTTTCAAAATTTTAAGTTTTAAACAATAAATCTATATAAAAATTCAATTTTCAGTTTTCAGCTACATATTAACAACCTTACACTTCCCAAAATTAAGAATTTCATTCAAGCCATAATTCGCAGTTCGCAAAACGACATCATTTAATTGCCAAAACGCACAATAAGCACAAAGCAATCACCAAATTAAAAATTGACACGAAAATTTTAAAAAAGAAGAAAATAAACTGACTTGGCGAGCAAATCTTCGAGAATTGATTGTTCCTCGGGGGTCCATTCAGTCGAAATACCGGAGTTGTGCCGCAACGCCGACGCCGTTTGCGAAGTATCAACTACAGCCGAACTATTACCCCCGTTATTGCTCGAATTTACCATAACGCCATTCGCCGTTGACTTTTGCGCCGCCGACGAACCTTCCTGGTCATTATTACCCACCGGGTTCGCACTAGCTGCCATATCAAAATGACACCACAATTCTACAAAACGCTTTTTTTTTTATGCTGTTTCTGTTTGCGAATGAAAAATAAAAATAAAAATCAAATATATTGCAATACAAAGTTTCGATTTTTGGACCGGTAGAGGAATCTTTATAATTCGGTTTGTTTGTTTCCGTTTAAAAAAATATTTTTTAATAATTACGTAAGCGATAAAAAGATATAGCAGCTTATTTTTGTCGTTTTCTTAAAATAAATATTAAATAGTTATTGTTGTGAAAGAAATTACTCTGAAGTGTTCATAATTTGAGTACATTTCATATAATTTTTCAAATAAGATTCCTTTAAGTAAATTTTTTATTATTATAGTTTTTTAAAAATAGAATTTTTGATTTAAAAAAATTAGGTATTTAATTATGAATGAGATATTTTATTAAATATTATAAATTATTTTATTGGACAAGTTTTTAAGTTGTGTTATGAAATAAATAAAATAATATTATTAAATTAAACAAATGTATTATACACAATTTAAATCTTTTTTTAAAAAAATCAAAATTCTACTCCCAAAAAGCTCAAATTTTGAACTTTTATTAGTGAAAATAAAATAATTTTTTTAATCCTCAAAAATTCTACTTAAAATACAATTAAATATCACTAAAAAATTTGAAAAAAAAAATTGTTATTAAAAAAACTCTTTTAAATCAAATAAAAAAACATATTAAATAGACACTAAAAAATTAATATAACAATAAAATAAAATGGTATACTATCAGCCATCAAGTAATAAAAAGTAAAAACTAGTCAGAATAAAAGTGAAAAAGAAGCAGGGAATGGGTGCAGCTGATTATGGGGTGTATTACAACAGCCTTCTTCTTGGTATTGCTCAATGGAACAGCTAGGGGGTATATAACCGCACAGAGTGGGCTTAGACAAGGATCCTTACCTCTTTATACTATATGCAGAAGTGTTTTCTTAAACGTCGAGGATCAAGGGTTATTTCGAGGGCTGAGATTCAACAGAGAGCTCTCTATTTCCCATTTATTATTTGCAGATGATAGTCTAATTTTTTCCAGAGCGAAGGTCACAGACTGTCGAGCTTTGAAAACCATCTTTGATAGATACTCAGCGGCGTCAGAGCATATTTTTAATTTTGAAAAGAGCTATATGTTCTTCAGTGATAAGACTAGGCCAGAGCAACATGAGGCTATTA